>JAHWFP010188757.1:45441-76674 GCA_023313725.1 Lithobius niger
GGGGGCGTCATGGGAACGTCGTGAAAGGCACATAAGTCAAAAAAAAAATAGTGTTGTAACCATTATTAGTTTTGTCAGCGGCGTCCAATATTGCCACAGTATGCATAAACTTGGTGCCGAAATCTGTGACAATAATATGTGACTATGGTCTTGGCACTGTCATGATGATGGCTGTTCGTGTCGCTATTTTCACACCATTGGAAATTAAATTTACTACAACACTTACCTTGGTTTTTGGCTATTTGACGAGTGACACCTTGGTTTCTGGATATTTGACGATTGACGCCTAGGTTTTTGGATATTGGCGAGTGACACCATGGTTCTTGGATATTTGACGAGTGACACCTTGGTTTTTGGATATTTAACGAGTGATACCAAAAATACCACAAGACAAACATAATAAGTTATACTTCCAACTCAATGCCAAAATTTTTCTGACGAAATAATACAATTGAAAAGTCGAATAAAAAGATAAAAGAAAAAAAGAAATGACATATCAAAAAAGCAAACCTGATAAAAGGGCTGCCAAGTTGAGAATGGTTCGGCATTTCAAAGAAGTGATATCAACTGAACAAAAAATTTGCCAAGTTAATACCACCGACTGAACAACACGTTAACGGAAAAAACTGATACATTGCTACTGAAAGCAGCAGTGGTCAAATTTTTGTTCTCAACTGCTGACCTAATAGTCGGTGGTCCAATTTAAACTTGGCGACTACTAAGGTTTCGGTCTGTTGAAATCACTCCCTGTAAAAGACCGAACTATTCTTAACTTGGCGGCTCTTTTACCAATTTTGGTTTTTGAACGCCATAGAGTTACTTACATAATTGCAGTTGTTAAACGTAATTATTATTTTGTTAATCATAACAATTTGCTTTCTCACAAACATCAAAAACTACAACCGAAACGGTTAGTCAATGTAAATGTAAGCAGTGTCATTATTTCCTGCACATGGATAAATCCCACAAAAGACCAACTATCAAGAGCACGTTATAAATTCCTGTCCTTTTCTGTGGGTAATCGGCTAGTTTTAGACATAATGTTCGTGTTTGTTCGTGTTGAGAGTGTGTAAAACATTTGGAGCAGTTAAAAGAAATTTGCCAACCTGTAATTTGCCAACATTACAAACATACTGTCCCAAATATATTCACAAATAATTTCCCGTTTAGTTAACCAACTGGTATCATTGCTTTGCTTCTCATATAACAGAAAACGTAAATATATATATGTATGTACGTATACCTGTATGTAGATATATATTTACAATCCTCTTCCATTCGCAGTTGTACGTTCATGAACTTACTTCACGGGAAGACCTTCTTGCCTTCATTAGTACCAATCTATTTGTGGTAAGTAACTGACATTTCTAGCTTTCTAATACAAAATTGTGAATGAATCTGACGAAATTTTGTTTCTATTTTGTTTCCATGTTGATGATATCAGTACCTATATTAGCAAAAGCCAGTTCCTCATGAAGTTGTTAGATTACTGACTTCCGATTACAGGAAAGATTCTACATTGAGCAGTGACGGATCTAGACTGGTGGGCGTGGTGGGTTTATAGCATTATAAGAGGAATGCCGAGCCATTCACCAGTAGAGCCATGGGGGGGGGGGGTGCCAGAACGTCCCAAATTGGGGGTTGCAACCCACCACTCGACCCGCCACTGACATAGAGATGATATGAGACATTGTAAATTACTGAAGAGTTCGTGATTGTGATACTGTATTTATTAAAGAACATGTGAATGTAGGTTTTGCAACTGGAAGGTTGCGAGTTTGTACAAAATTCGAGTTGTTTCATTATTACAAATAGGCCTACATCGGAAGAGTATAAGAATGACCAACTAAGGAATGACCAGCCCATTATTATCAGTGGAGAAATGACCAATGTAGGAATGACTAATACGTTGATTAAAATTACCGTACCATTTTATGTCGTTACTGAAAATAAAACCAGCTTGAATTCATCAAACTGAATAAATCAATTACCATAGGCTAGTTAACCACAGAATTGGAGGCAGTCTCATCTTACGCACTATCTGGGTAGGGAAGCCGACAGCAGCTGACTTTTGACGCAGCCCAACAACGTGGACGAGTCACAGTGTCATTAATGCATTCACATGTCATTAACACGAATAAAAGCCACTTGTAAAGAATTCTAGAATTAATGTCAACCTGCAGAGTAGTCTGTAAAATGAGATAGTTACCAACATTACAGTTAAGTTCACTGTATAAATTTGTTTTAAGAAGACCAATAAGGCAAAGACTTGTTTCACGATTTCAGCCTATGTTTGATCTCCTAAAGGCATTTCAATAAAGGCATCTTTTGTTGTGGCTGTTGACGAAGTCCTAGAGAGCCAATCTGCATCAAATTTAGTTTAATAGTATCAAGAATTTATAGGGTTGGGAGGAGAATTTGTGACTGAGCCCCATATTGAAACGTCTTGGATACATTCACATTAGTTCAGTCTTAGTTTATAGAGGGCGCCATGTGTTTTATGTAGGAATTTCTACTCAGTTTTTAGCCTAAAATTAAACTAAACTAAACGAAACTAGCTTATATTTAATTATTATTTAGCCTAGCTTAGTTGTAATTTAGTTTACTTTAGATTTGGGCTGGAAAATGAGCAAAAATTACTAGATAGAACACGTGGCGCCCTCTGAAAACTCGGACTGAACTAATGGGGACGAATCTAATGTGTTTCAATTGGGACTTCTTAGAGTTACAAATTCTCCTCCGAAACCCTATAAATTCTTGATAGTATTAATATGGCAGACCTGCCCAGCATCGTAACTTCATCAGAGGCTGATGCCTAAGTCTTATTGCTAATCGTAGATATTTTTCGTTACAGCTTTATGGTGAAGATAGTTGTTGCTGTCTTTTGCTTCTTTACGGCTTAATATTGACTCGAGGCTATGATAGGTAAGTTCTCAAAATATTATTTAAAAAAAATGCTTTTTGCTGATATTAGTATAAATGTGGATTAAATTGGCTCCGATATCAGCTCATTACTTTAAAATTTGCTTGTATAATCTCATACCGTCCATCTAGACGATTTACAGAAATACGAACTAGATACCGCTGCATAATTTTCTGCTCTACAGTTATTGCTATTGCCTGTTGGCTCTCCCAATGCTATGATTTAGGGATTGGAGACTCTTAGGACTCCTTTGCACCACGGGTTTAGAAATCAAACTATATTTAATTAAACTGAAATTAAACAGCCATTACTACTTTTAAAAGAGCAGAATGGTCAAAGTCGGTGTTTACCTTTTGGTTCAACAACTGGTTTTGTAACGGTACGGGATGTGCTTTGGGGTAGGAATGACTGAGTCGACAAGTGTTTGTTGTTTAGGCTCCAGTTTACTCCTTTCCCATGCCGTCCCTTTGCACAAGAGTAGCGTACCGGACTAGGTCAGCCCTATGACGCCGTTTCGGATGCCTTATCTATGACTTCTTCTAGCAGCTGATAATACGTCGTTTGGCTCTGTTCTCTAGGTGATTCTCGCTCCTGCCTCAGCCACGTTCACACACCGTCATGTGTGTGAGGCGACTGGTCCCTGATGGCACGTAAACCTGCACTATTTATAGGCGGGAGGCCCTCGTGCCATAGAGTTAAATTACAACGCAATACGGTTCATTTACCACTATTGCACCTGTCGGTTATACAGCCAAGCTGCCTTAGGGGCAGCGACTAGTGACAGCCTGTTCCAATGTTATCTAGCAGGACCGGGCCGTCACAGTTTTTGTCAAACCGACAAACAACTGGGACACATCAGTGGAGATTGCATTTAAAGGGATATTCTTTCTTCCCTCATAACTGCCTCGTACAGCGCTTTGGTATTGCCTCACGGATTTGGACGAAAAAATAACGCTAGCCGCCAATTTGTGCTTGACATCACACAGCAAAGGTGGGAGTTGTCTTCTTGCTATGGGAACAGAGGGGTCACGCTGAAGCTGCCGCCATTTATCGACACATCATGGTTAACGAGCGAATGTCGTAAGTGTCAACTTAAATAAGCGTGGGATGTTGTACATATAGTCCGCAGTAGTCATCAGAATATCTCCCGTCGCAATATTTTAGAAAGGATTTATAACAAAGGAATGATGAACGGTAGTTGAATAAAGCATTATGAATGGACTTCGTGCCGAGTATGAAAAAAATATTGTTGCTTATTTCGTTTGGAGGATGTCCTCTTAGTTTTACAGATTTCACTTCTATTATGTAAATGTACCGTGCCTTTGCAAGTCGATACAGGTTTATGTACCTATTCATCTATATTGCTTGTACGACTTTTTAAATGATTTTGTTGTACCAAGTAAGACCAGACAGAGTTGTAACATTACGACTACTAATTCTGTGTCTTACTTCACTCATTAACATCAATTCATTATTTTGAAATTTAGCATATCGTCATGATTTAGCCTTTATTTTAACGGCTTGGTGGCAAAAATTCTTGATCTCGTCTGAAACACCCCTCTCCTCGACCCATTGTTGTTGTTGGGGGATCTCGGACTTCTTTTTCTTGTTCCGGGTATATCCACAATCATAAGAATAATTATCAGTGCTGTTGTAGTAAATATTATTGTTTTTCCCCCAGTTTTCCGTTTGTTCTTGTTGGTTGTGTTGCCATTGTTGTTGTTTCTTGCCAGTATGATGTAGAATAACTATAGGGGAAAACTCTTGGCTCTTGGCTCAGACCTCTTCCCATTTCGTCACCCTGATGATTCATCAACTCTAAGAATGATTTCGGATTTTTTTTTGCTTAGCCTTATCCAGGAACCAGTGCTACTACATGCAACGTGCGGCTTGGATAGTCCTTTGTAGTTTTCGAATGATGTTCGGCCTAAGTTTATGTTGGCGTGTGATTGTAGCGGAGCTCTGCTCTGATAAAATATCTCAATTATCTCAAACCTCCTTTAGCTCACTTATCTCAAATGGCCTATATCTGAAAATGACACGAGAGGCCCAATGTGTACTGCCTATATCTGAAATATCTCAAATATCGTACCTGGAATATCTCAAATTCCGTATATTTAAAATATCAAAGGTTTCGTATAATTCGAATTATCTCAAATCCAATTTCTAATGTCTAAAATTTTGTATATTTTGAATATTTCAAATGTTGCGTCCTCGAATATCTCGAGTTTCGTGTATGCCGAACGTATTGAATTTCGAATGTCTTGAACATCATCTATTTGAATTTCGAATATTTAAAAAATCTAAAATTTCGAATGCTTTGAATTTCGTATATTTCAGTCCTCAAATTCTGTATGTTTCAAGTGTCTTAAATCTCTATAGACGTTTAGGTAGTTCTGGTAGTGTAATAAAAGAAGAAGCACAATGGAGTTTACATTGTATGCAGAAATATATCCTCTGCTGATTTATAGTATTCTTTCACTGTTTAGCTAATCAATCCATGTAAGTATAATAAACTGCTCAAGCGCAGAAAATATTCGTAGTTCCTTTGAAAACAAATCTATCCTAAAATAAATAACCACATTGAACAAAAGAAAACGATTGACACGAGTAACAGCAAACTTTCTTCGACGGAAATGTTAAGTGAGACCACGAGTTCAATTCCAAAAAAGTATCCATACAACAGACCGCTAAGACCGCTAACAATCTGCTACTAGATTTAAGACACCAGCCAATGCTTGACAGTCTTGTTTTCTTCAAGTATTGGGTCGTGACAGTACGTAGCAGAATTTTAGTGGCCTTATATTCCCAGCTTTTGGAATAGGGAAACTCTTGACCTTACTTTTTTCATTTTATTCGAAGGGTTTTTTGTTAGGTTTTTTTTTTTATATAAACATTTAATACATTGGAAGTTGTATATTCCATTTAGAATAAAACAAGAGATGTCTGGAGAGTATCAACAACTGTTAAAACGGACGGGTGAAGGTACCTTCTCTCTCCTCATGCTGATGTTAACTGGAGTTGCAACCCCTTACTTGCACAATGGACTTGCCTTCCTCGGATCTGAAACTACAACGGTAAGCCAAAATTTCATGAGCAAACATAGTATCTGGATGTAGGACTTTTTTCCTTCAAATCGTTAATAAACTGGACATCAGTCCATTACAATAAAAAGTAGGCCTACTTGACAGTTACGTACTTAGTGAGTGATACCTTCATCTGATGTACAAAAACAAAAACACGAACTTGTGGTTAACATGATAAAGTTGCAACCATCACCAAGTCTGAAATTTCACTTGCAGAGTGGGTGACTAATCGAACTTCATCATTTTCAGCATGAATCCGCCCAAGCGGTATTTATAGGTTTCTAGTACGATAAGATTTAGGCGAGACGAGACTTAGTGTAATATCGAGTTTGCCTCGATATTTCAACTCGTGCAGTTCTCATTAATTTTTATATGGTTCTGAAGTTCAACAATTATTTTATTGTTACAGCGGAAAAAGTCAACACTTCTCAGCAATTCATTTCTGCACTTTTTCATTACGAAAAAATGGACTTTTTAACCACACATAATTATGGCAATAAAAGACTCGGAACAAAAGATAGAATAGCTTATACACTCATTATCATCATAAGAAACGTCACAAAATAATAACAGAATAAAATAGAGTAATGGAAAAGGCTTGTTTCATGCGAAAATAGTTTAGATAGTAAGGTCATAATTAGTAAGCAATAAAGTAATATTGAACATTGAACCAATATTATTGCAAAGTTCAGTACTTAAAAGTTTCAAAACGATGGTTGAAAAACTCGTAAACATTTTGTATCGTGACCATTCAAAACATTAACATTTAATGTGGATATCATCTCGGTCTCAGCAGTATCATTCTATACCATGTCTTTATAATAAGTTTTTTTTTTACAGCAGAGACATTTTCTCATCTCAACTGATCAAGTTAGGATGGAATCAAGATGACAGATTTATCTTTTCCTGACCTAATACGATACCCTGTAATGGTACTTCAAGTCAGTAGTCAAGTGGTGCCATTGTTTTTGTTAAAATACTAGGTATTTGGCCGAATTGTACTATACCATGAGTCCATGAAAAGTTCCGTATTTTCATAGACTCATGACTATACTGAGCCGTTCTTTTTCATTTAAAATTGAAGTTATTTAAAGGATTGCTTTTAAAGGAGGACCATGGATGCTCGTTGTGTCCATGAGACTTGAACCTTCACAGTTCCCACATCTTACCACATCATCATAGATTAAAGTGCAAATGGTAACCTAGTGAAAATGGAAAACATAACGCTTGAAACCAACTTTTTTGTAATATATAGCTTTGTTACTTGTTACTTGCAGGATAGAAAGGTTCTAACAGGCGTCACAAGCCGTAGTGATGTTGGGTTACTTGTGTGGACCACTAGCGATGTTGCCAAAGCCGCCGAGGTGCGTTCAACACTAACATTGTATCATACAAATTTGTGCACCTTAATGCATCTCATTCAGTTAATTTCCCACTGACATTATTGTTTTAATGCTTTTTCAATCTTCGATGAGTGGCTGTTTCACTGAAAGCCCATTACAGCTGTGCCACAAACAGTCTTTGTGTGTGGGCTTTGAGATTCATGTGAAACATGAGTAGAAAAAATTAAGATAGCAGCAAAGATATGTTTTTTTAAACTTAACTACATGGGTAAAGAATCCTCTGATAACGAGACCGTCTTGCCAAGGATGTCACCAAGGATCAACTTGCCACAATGCCATTAATAATCTTTAATGCTGATTGTTTCGTCAATCCTATGCCTTGTAATTTATTGGTTGTGAGTTAAGTGGTGCGAATCGATATGAGCCTATACGACAAATCCCGCATGGTTAACATATCCGTAATACCTACCTAAATGCACCCCTTAGGCATACAGCCAGTAGTCTACTGTTTTCCAGACGTTGTACATGTGATTTTTTTTCTGATGTTGTGTAGCACTGATGTTGTTATTCAGGTTAGATTACGTCAGCTTACGTGAGCACGAATTTCATTAGGGTGGGGACGCATTTCATAGCAACGCAACGAAATGATCAGATTGGCCAATATCATGCCCAACTCTAAAAGCATCAAATCACACGATGGCAGAGGCAGTACGTAAAAAAATTATTTCTTGAAGTGGGATGGCATTCACTTCGGAACGCCTTGCATTTCACGAATTTGAGAGCCAGTGGAATGAAACGAAGTGGAATATGAAGTGGAAGTGGATTCAGACATTTTGTAACAGGTTGCTAAATTAAGCAGTAGGTCAGTTAGTGATCCATCGCTAAAAGAGATTTAAAATTCTAGTTATACCACGAGTATGCATTTTTATAATGATCTACTTGTCAAGGCATATGCTCCAAGTAATGTAAGAGATAGAGTTGCTGGAGACACATATTGTTGTTCCTAAAGTACTGCAGACCCATTGCATTGAATCGGCCCACGACTCATTGCTAATCAAATATGATGTGTTCAGAAAACTTTACTTAGACTCCAGGAAACAGTGACTTTGGAAAGGGATGACAATTCATACAGCATAGTATGTCAAATCTGTAAAAATTGTCAACTTATGAAGACTTCAAATCAGAAACCTATGGGACTCATCCAGAACATGGTACCACCAAAATATAGCCATAGCAGCATATTACTCTGGCCATCGTAGACCGTTACCAAGAATGCGGTCATGGTTCAGATTTATTTTGGTAATAATAGATGAAATGACACTTGTCCTAAATTTTTCCCCTTCGAGCTGCTGGGGTAAAACAAGTAATTTCTGCACTTTGATGAACAGTCACGCATTGGCGTTTACTGTCCAGAGTGTATACCAATACTTTCCAGAGTGTACACTGATATTGTACATTTTTCAACAATGCATGGATGGCAACGCTGTAGTCACTTGGAAATAGGCAGATCCCTTTTTACCCTTGCAGCTGTCGTATGGAGAGACAGAACAATAAAACACTTGCTACGTGCATTTGGCGGCAATCACTCTGGTTTGGCGAATAAACTTGAGGGATTTGTGTATACGGTTCGACAGCCAGGTCAGTTCTGCAGTCAGCTTTAGCCCACGGTCGATCCCGCTCGGTTGTCGGGACCTTAAGCTAGACGAGAATCATACTAAAAGACATACTCATTGACGGCTCAGTCTTGAGTTGCCGTAAAAAGTGAGACCAAAAGTGGCGAACAGAGAAGTCTACCAAATCTGGTACGCTTTCCTCCACTATAGGAAACGAGTGGAGGGATAATTTGGGACTTAACCAAAAAAACTTGAGTTGAGTCATTTCGCTTCACGTTACCATCACTACAAAGTTTGGCTATTATGACATTGTGTCCTTTACATTAAAATTTTTCCCTAAAATTAAAAGATGTGCTAAGGTTCAAAATAAAAGAGAAATCAACATTGTGGTTCTAATTTCTAACTTAATTTCGTATAGAATAATCAGAATTTATGTTGCAACGTATCACCTCACTGTTATTTTTGGAAATTATCAGTAGAATTTGGTTATGAGACAAGGATATGTGGCTGCTTTTAAAGATTAAAAAAAAAATACATAGAACTGAATGGATAGAACTATTGAAGTCTTTCTCAGATAAGACGAAAATTAAACCAATACAAAAATTTCAGCTAATCTGTAAACACAACACACATATTCTTCTGAAATTACTTACCATAGGCCCGCACTGCCTTCTAAAGCCACCTAAAGTTAGTTTTAGTGCACAGAAAATGCTTAAACGTGTTAAAACTGTCAGTCTGTTGCACAGCGATGTATGGTTTTTAAATAGCTTTCCTCTAGACATTTCAATTACAAGCCTAACTCGTTTGCATCTCAACTCACATTTTCTTGGCTTATTCTGGCCTCAACTGGTTATTCCCTTTCCACCGTCTCCATCAGCCGGCCGACGTTCCTGTCATTCCAGTGCCAGCTTCTAGTTGTGGGTCCGATTGCCTGTTGTTTCCCGGACCAAGCTGCTCCATCCGCGGGTTGTTCCCCGGACCTGCCTCCACGAGGTGTCTCCGTACCTCCTCTACTTGGATCTCGCTTCCGAGCATTCTCTGCGACCATGCCGTTGTCTCCGACTCCAGACCCACCAGGTTTGCGCCTCTTCATTCATCAGACTGTCTCTTGTTGACCCCGCGGTTCCCGGTGTTCCTGTTTCGTTCCTGTCCCGCGATTGTGGGTGTCTCGCGAATTAGACTTTCTGCCTCTCCAGCTTCACACGTTCCGGTCACCTTACACCAACCTTGTTCCTCGAGTGTGTCCTTTCAACAGTCCTGTGTGAGTCATACCATCGGTTCCGAAGCAACGTCGCCCAAGGGCCGGGAATTCCGCCTTTTCAACCACTTTCCAAACCACCACCTGTTCCAGTCCACTGTTCCTAAGATATCTGCGAATCCCTGCCTTGTGTCCTCTGAGCGAAAGCTGAAGACCACTACCGGCCTCCGCACTACGAGTGCGGTTCCGTTGTTTTCCATGTCATCCTCCGTCTACACAGACACGACGACTTTCTCATCCCAGCAGCCGTCTGCCTCCCTCAACAACTCCAGACTTAAGAATGAGTACCAATTCCCACACACGAATTTCTTTGTCCGGCCTGCTAAACGTGCTATTTAAGTATTACGGATACTGCCGGTCAAGTCCACACCCCGGAAGGTCCTCGTCTCTGGGCCCAGGCGACAGCCACCTCCAGACTATAGGAAACCAAAAAATTCTTACGATCGGCCAATCGTCCTATGGCTGCTGATCTCAGTCACACACAACACAAACTCCAGCTGCTTCGTATCCTCTACGTTCTCTTCAAAGCGAAGTATACTTGCCCTTCACCCATGCCACTTTCTCCGCCGTGGCCTGCTTTTTCCTCGCCTACTCTAGGACCCGCCGGACTCATGACTTGGCTTCCTCATGTACCTACCACACACATGAACCTGCTTCCGATCCTCATCCGCAGCAGACATCCTCCAAGCGGCCCATTTCTTTCTCCTCGTCATTCCGGACAACCGAATCTGTGGAATCGCCCTTGGCTTCTTGTTCCAGCTCGGCCACACTTCACCCAGTTCCTCCTCCTTCCTTCTCTGCACGTTCCCGATCCTCTGGGCTTATCATCTGCCGCCATAGACACAGACTTTATCTCGGCCTGGAACAATGCTGCCTTCACATCGACTTCCGCCAACTACCACCATGCAGTAGGTGACGGTTCGGCACGATCTCCATCTTCATTCTCATGTTCCCTGGCCTTTCAGACTTACCCTGCACCTCCCCGGTCCAACAACTTTGTGACGATTGCCAACGATTGACAATCGCCAACGGTGACGATTGTCAACAGTAGCCTTAGCATTCTTGTCTTCACTCTAAACCACTTTTATAAATGCGCCTTGAAGATCCAGTATCGCTTGACGTACATGCATCATTCCTGATATCCTCCGGAATGATCTCTGCGGTTCCTGCTGACTCCGGATCCTCACCCTTAGTATGTTTCTTGCAAACATATTTGATACTGCAACAGCAATTCTTCCACATTTACCATCTTTGTTTTTGTTCCGTATAGATACTTTCCGCTCCGTTATGTGAACTCTACATAGCTGTCCCATGCTTCCGCAACATAACATCGACAACGTGGTATCACAACACGAACTAAGAGCGAGAATAACAATGCCAATTAGAACAGACAAGATCAACGGTCCACCCGTAACCGATTCCCTCTTGCCACTCGACATCCGTTGCTCCTATTCTTGTATTAACAACCGGTTCCATCCCTTTGAGGTCTGGCGTGTTTTGACAACCAAATCTGTTCCTTCAACGTCTGGTATGCATCACCCTCCCTCCGGGCCACAATGTATCTATCCTGCACCTGTGTCAGTTCCATGTTGTCCGAAGATTCCACCCCTGGTTTTCTACTGTTACAGGCGACTTCCTTTCCTATTTTGATTTTTGATTTTGTTGCCTTGCCCTGCCCTGCGGCATGCCCCATTCTTTCAGCATCCGGCATCACTGATTCATTGTATACCTAGTTCCGATATGCCTATAACGGTACCAGTCCTCTGGACCTACCCCTGTTTCTGACTCAAGGTCCGCATGTCCTGTTTGCTCCGCCAAATGAATGCTTTATCTCCTCCAGCACCTATGTTGCTAAATACCGGAGTGTCAGATGGGTGTGCGTTCCAGGACTGGTTCCTTGGGCCGCCGATTCGTGGCACGAGCCGCCGTTAACCTTGGGTCTGCCACCCGTTGACGAAGTCTGCCTAGGTAATGCATATTTTCATCGGCAATTAAAAAGCCAAAATACCAGCTGCAACTGGTTAATTTTTGTTTTTATTGCCTACGATGAACATATACATAACCTATAGGCCCGCCCTACCTGCCCTATCATTTCCAAGGTCATGGCTGGGCTGGGAGGAAGAAAGGTGAGATGGACTCCGAACCGACCGTTTATATAGGAGGCCTGCACCCGCGCAGGCCTAGTTAAAGGAGGCTACAAGTAAAGCAGGGAAGACAACTTTCACTTCTAGGGGTAAGAGTTCCAAAGGGGGGGGGGGGGGGGGAACTGCCAATAAAATAATAGGTAATATATATTTTCATCGTAGGCGTAGGTAATAAAAACAAAAATTAACTGGTATTTTTGCCTTAGCTGGTATTTTTTCTTTTTCTTCTTTCAACACATGACAGTCCATGGTAGGTTGAACAAGAAAAAGTCTATGGTGAGTTTAAATGAAGAAAAACGAAGCTGCAACTAAGCAGTGTTTGCTTGTGTTTTAGGCAGTAGTTAAATGTTTTGTGAGAGGATTTGGTGTGTGACAATATGTCGCTGAATGAACAGTTAAAACGTGCACTATCGCAAACAATTATTTTTAATTGACTTATTATCACAGGCAGCAAATCTTTATTATAATATCGGAGGCCGTCTAAAAGGAAAAGGAAAGCCTAACGGAAAACCACTTCTCCCCTCCTCGCACCCACATTGAAAATGCACTCTCCCACTCTACGTGCATGGAAACAGGAGGCAGGCATGAGTGGCCGAACAATCACTTCTCCCCTCCTCGCACCCGCATTGCAAATGCGCTCTCCCATTCTATCTGCATTGAAAGAGGAGGCAGGCATGAGTAGGCGATCAATCCTACAATTCGTCGGGAACAGTGCCGGGGAAAATGTCCCGGGAAATGTGTCCGTAAACTTAATTCATGACCGGCCCCGTGCATAGCGGGAAATGTGTTCGTAAACTTAAGTCATGACCGGCCTCGTGTATAGCGGGAAATGTGTCCATAAACTTAATTCATGACCGGCCCCGTGCATAGCACGGGCTTCCTCTAGTTTATTATAAAAATTCAACATTACTGGTTTGCTGCAATGATGAGAGTGTGATTTCGAATATTGAGTTACTTATTTATTGACAGATTGGCAGTTGCTTGAAGACCCCACAGTACCCTATATGGGTAACCTTTATCAATGGCCATTACGGAGTCCTCTTCAATCCCAATCGAAGACTGATCTGTGATTATCATGCCGAACGACGCTTTGATTTGCATTACTTCAGCAGTGGCCAGAATAACAGGGATTCTACCATACTCAGCATTGGTGAGTAAATCTGAAACATCAGATTCCTTGATTGTTTTAGTGGAAAATTAGGTCTTCTATGTGTGTGGAACTTTTGTAGTGATGACATTGGGTCACTCTGCAATGCTGAACAAGTGAGCACTAATTTTTAAACTAATTTCGTGGCAGAATTATGCCATTTTAATCAAACTCGTGCTCGTGTTTTAAACCTTACTAGAAGTTTTGGAAGGAGAATTAGTGTAGTGAGGAGGGTGAAAACCTAGGAATTCGAACTGAGAAAGCTCCCATCATCATAGAGGGCAGATATAACACTCAGAATTGAACGGAGTAGATCCAACAGACATTGAAAAAGTCTGGTAGTCTGTTATAATTCCCTGGCCGGCACTGACTGGTAGAGACTTTGCAAGGACCCCTTTCTAGTCAACGACCAGTTGAGCTTCTTCAGACAGCTAGACTGAGTGCTACCAACAGTCACGACAACCACCACTGCTACGCATTGACAGACCTACTTAGTTTGATTAAAGTGACACTAGAGCTATGTGAGTAAATTATTAAACTGTTCATAAAAGACTTGCATGCTGTTATTTGGACAGAAATAGTCTAGAAAGACTGTTTACCATTGTGAGCTGAACGTAACATTACTAAGGCTGTACCGATACCACTTTTACCGATCCGATACAGATACCGATCCGATACCGCACGATATCTGTTAAACCGATACCGGTGCCGATACTGATTTAATTCAAGACGAGACTTCGTGTTGCACTGTTATTTTTGGAATCGTGACCGTCTGAAGGCAGGGAACACAAAGTTCTCGATGCAGATAATGATTTTATTCAGGATGAAACTTTGTGTTGCACTTCAATTTCCAGAACTGTGGCAGACAGCAGGCAGGAAACATGAAACTCTACATCATCAAGGGTGAAGTGTGGTATCTGCAAAGGAATCTCTAAGAAATACCGATTCCGATCCGATTCCAATACATTGAATATCTGCAGATTTACCGATACTGTATCTGCATCTCTACAGCCTTAACCATTACCTTTCTTGCCTTTGATGTTTTGCAGCGTTCTGTGTCTTTATTTCTTATTTTTTGGTTCTGCAATTTTATTAGTAAGTATTTGACTAAATGTTGTTTGTTTTGCTTTACTCGAGTATTCTTTGAGATTGATTTGTATATTTCACTCCTCTTTGTATTCTGCTTTTATCTCCCTTTTCATAAATTTGTCGTGTTTGTATATATTTATCTCGATGTGTTTTTTGTTTATTTCGATGTTGTTTTATTTTTGGTGCCCAACCTTTGATTTTGTTTGCAAAAGTGCCAGTTTAATTGTTTTTCTTTGTCTGCTGCTCTCAAACCACACGTGAGCTCTTGTGGAATAAATGTTTACTTTTGTGCTTAATTTTGTAATTTCTGTCGGATGAATAAACTTACTTACTTACATTGCCGCACTATTTTTTTTGGTATATATATGCCTTACTGCACAAAACATTTTTCACGCAAGCCACTGGCTAACTTAACCATCGACCTGGAATTGATATAAACATATGAAATATTCGTCACTCTTGGCATTTAGGGACCTGGTACACTAAATCAGAGGAAAAACTTGAGATCTTCTTCTTCTTTTTACATTATAAACCGAAGTCTCATAGCAGAAATTAAGCAACCGCAACGACCCCCGGAAGGGGAACAATGAAAACGTGCGAGTGTGTCAATTCTTTGGCATGAAGGTGAAACTGGGACGTTGTTGCCCTGAAAAGAAGTTGAAATTGGCACATTGTTGCCTCGACTAACAACTGGCTCTAACAATTATCCTTCTAACCAAACACAGTGGTAATCTCAAGGGCAAGTATTACATGACGTCATGCACAACTACGTATAGCAAAGAGGAGGAAGGGAAGGAAACCAAGAGGAGAGGCAGAGAACGGGATGGAGGAAGGGAGAGGGGAGGGGGAGGATTGGCGGAAAGGGGAAGTGTTACACAAACAAAAATCGACTGTTGCAGTGAACGACCAGGCAGCACCGAGCAAATACTGGGAAACAACCACGGGTCAAACAAATCCCCGGGCGAAGCCGGGTGCGATGCTAGTGACCTGTAAAACAATCTTTTACAAAATTGAATAACTGACCAACACCAACGTTTCTGTAGAAATAATCCTATACTAAAGTGATTTGTTTTCCTTGTTTTAAAGCTTTATTTTTCCCCCCAATCAATATTACACAGATACCCGCTTCCAGAAGCAGAGCAGAGAGCATGACTACTTACCAGAACTGGAGAGGCTAATCTTAACAAAGTAAGTTTAATAACTATATCTATTACATGAAGAGAACTTGCAGTACCCTTTTGCCAAGGACGCAGGGCATTTGCTTACGGCATTCGTTCATTTCCATTTCCATCACACAAATCAATATTTCCGAAATATTTTTCAAACGAATATAAGACCTCAGAAATGACCTCACTCTTGTTGTTTCAATCATTTTTTTTATTTATCTGGAACTGTGCAGTATCTCTGCCTTACTTGCATATTATAAGTGCTGCTTTTAGTGTCATATATTTTATTCATTGTTCTTTGGGCAACGCTACAATGTCACCCTCACCTTTTATTTATCGATTCTTTGTTTTTTTTTTCTAGGTGGCAAGATGCTCGGATCGAGTGGAATGGAACAACACCGTACTATTAAATGTTCTTCCAGTACTTCCATGCTTAAGTGACGACGCTTTGCAGTGTAGCTCAACTTCTCTGAATCACCAACTAAGCAGACATGCTTTTATTCTGCTAAAGTGCAAGAAGTAGGAAAATGGCAAAGGGATGACAAATTCGTCTTTCGGAGCGTCCCTTTGTTTCAAACGTACAAATTCTGTTGCTAAGTATGCGTTTGCACAAACAGTTGTTAATTTTCCATCAAAATGTTTACCACTAAGATTTTTCTTTTGCTTTTGTACGTATTTCGATGATCTAAGTTTCAAATGCCAACAAAAATGAATACATGCCAACACAACAAAATGCATTTTTGCTTTTGTAGATAGCACAATGCTGTTCACTTGTTTTGGGTTGAATTTCTTTGGTAGTATTCGGTGGCTTTTCGAATACTGCGGCTAATTTTTGGTCACCTGACAATATTTGTGACCAATTTCGGCCAGCAGTGTTTTCGGCTAATTTGCGGCTGATTTACTGCTTATATATTTTCTGAAATCCTCTTCGAACTTCGAAAATTAACACTAGCCGTATTGTTCGCTCCGTTCATTCTATTGGTGTTGATTCAAGCTTCGTATGGTTTCTCAGTCGATCCACAGAGCATCACAAAATCCATGAACTGATTGCTCGCAATTTGTTCATCAGATTCCTGAGCAGGTCTGCATCTCATCTGCGTTATTCAAAACGTACGATTTGTCTGTTTGTTCGTGTGTCTGTAAGCCTACTCCTCTGGAAGTAATGCCCTTACAAAAGTGAGAGTAGCGCCCAATGAAAGGGTGATCAGCGAGGAAAGTGAGAAATGGATTGAAAAGGTTTACTATACGTGTAAAGCCCTCTCTTTACTCACTCAATCCGCTCACCCTGCTTCGGAAACGCGAATATTTGACCTTTTAAAGCCTATACAGTTCTACTTTTTCGGTGTGTCCAACCTTCGTTGAAGCCAACCAATTTTGATGTTGTTTTGGTGATAAGTATGACGCAAAATTTAAGGTCTTTTTGTTTTTGTATGGCTAACCAAGTCTCTTTCTGATTAGTTTGCCGAATGTTTGATCGAACTTTCACAGCATAAAACAGTTTTCAAATCAGTTTCTCGCGTATTTGAAGGTAAAATAAAAATGAAGTTCAGTGATGAAAATAGGCCTATTAGAAGCGTAGAGCAGAAAGCTGACCGAATAGTAGTCTGGGGGACATATAACGTGGACCACACACACATTTTAACATCTTCATTACTGGTGAATTCTTAGAAAATGTGGCCAATGATATAAACGAAGAGAAATGAAGGAGTATTTATTTGTTTATTTGAAACAGCAAGATATGACCACGAATTTTCCTGTTTAACAATAACGCGTGGCGAAGCCAGGCACGACGCCGAGTAAAAAGGCCATTGGCCCCACCACTATTGTAATTACTAACTATTGTACCTAATTCGTGCGGATACTGATGTTACATTTAATGACTTTCATGGGAGAGGTTTTCTTGTTTCGCAGAAAAAGTATGCCTGGCGAAAGAAGGCAGAATATTAACGATACAAGGCTGGGATGATACAAAAAGACAAATGGAGAAAAAATTATGATATAATATTGAAACGAGTTATGAAAGAGGCCAGGTCCTGTTTGATTCCCGGGGGGGGGGGAAAAAAGGGGGGGGGGGGTGAAGAGGAAGAAAACTGGGGCAAAAGTCGGCGTTTAGCATTAACTTAGTGCACGGCATGTAACATTGACATGCAGACATGGAAGTGCATGCCTTACTAAATACGACCTGGAAAAGTCTATGAACAATAAATAACCATATTTGTTTGGTGTTTGGCAAATTCTGTCTGTTAGTATATGAATGTCAAGAATGTGTCGCTTTGCGAGACGCCGCCAAAGGAGTGAGCGTAAGTGAGGAACTCGGCTAGTTATTCTTTAATATTTTCCTCTTAAAGGTTGTATCGTCATTAATTATATCTGGACAAGCTGAGATGTTTACAACATAGAATTTAAGACATGAAAATTTGCTGTGATGTTTAATGGCCAGTTCATTCCTTTCATACAGAATGCATAGAACTGAAAATAAGTTATTTTTAAAGCAGTTTTCTAGTTTAATACATTTTTAACAATAGTGTAATTATTAGGTATGTCATTAAACATCCCACATTCCGACTCCATGTGGCCATGTATTTCTCGGGTGAATAACTAATTGAATTTCTGATACTGTGGTTTCGCCTTCTGTTCACAATAGTAAACTACTTTATTCACCTCTGACTTGAACAAATACAAGATAGTATAGCTTTTGTTGACTGACAGCCACTGATATTTGAAATTCATAAATTATTAAGCATACTTGCACGAAACCTCAATTCGTGTCGACTAGTCCTGTAACCAAGTTAGCAGCCAAAATGGCTTATTTAGTATAGGCTAATCAAAGAATTTCAGTGTTTTTGTTAATTCGTGTCGATGTCAGTTCATGTCGACCTACCCTGGAAATAAGTTAGTAGTCAAAATGGCTCATTTGGTAGATCAATGAATTTTCTTAATTTTTTTGTACTGGAGATAAGGTATCGGCAACTTCGTTATCCACCCCCCTTACCTCTCACAAAAAAAAAGGATATTCCAGCACAAAATAGCATACCTGACACTTTGTTATATATATCCTTGGGCGAATTACGACAAACTTAATTCATCCAAGAGTTATCCTAATCTGAGCCCAATTAGCCAATTTTGCATTGCTTTTCATAACATGTCCTTATAACTGCCTCTTGGGGTTTAACACAGATACACAAAGTCTGGCTGGAAAGGGTCTACCACCATTTAGTGTGTGTACAGATGAAAAGTGTATGCAATAAAATAACTATCTAATGTCATACACGTACATTAGTTTTCGCATTAACATTAACTAGTGTAAGCCATACATGGCATGCAGAAATTTCCCTAACTATGCTCTTCTGCCATTTCACTTCTTGCTGGAAAATGTTATGAAGTTCTGTGGCTTTCTTACATTGAATGACAGCAGAATTATGGACGGCATAGTAATTTTTAATTCACTAATAGTACCACAGCAAATAGCTGGTGAATACCAGCATCCCACTTGTAGGAGTTTTTTTTTAACATCACGTACTTCTGGCTGTAAGCTAATGCAGACATAATCATTAAATGTCAAATATGAACATAAGAAAAGACAAAGACATAAGACATAAGACATAAGACAAAGACAAAGACAAAGACAAATATGAACATAAGAAAAGACACTTGAAGAGATAGTTAAAAATGCTGTAAAGTCTAAGGTTTAGCATGCTACACCGAACTTAATGAATGAATAAACAAACATAATTCTACCCTAGCAATAGTTTAATGAACGAAGGTACAGTTGCGTATGTGCTGTTTTTTTAACGCATTGTGCGGAAAGTGAGAAAATAATTCTTCCTGTTTTCTGATTTATTCTTTGCTACTGTAACAGTTCTAGTTCCAGTTTTCCATTATTAAAAAGGCTCTTGTACTTTTTAGGCCATCTGGCAAAATAACCCGAACTGAAACCTAAAATGTATGGGAATGCTACATATATTGTAAGCAAATGCATGGCTACTGACCTGCATCTCGTGATGTCTGCTGTTTACAGAATTCCTAGGAGAGTTGAAAAGTGAGGTCTGTGTTATAAATTGTGAATTATCTTGCTAGCGGTTGGGCTCAACTTTCTTCAACCCCATTCCTTACTCTCCATAATATCTTTATGGTTGGACGAGTCTTCTAATAAAAAAAATCCCTAACCTAAAGTTTTAAAAAATACAGCCCAACTAGAATGATATAAGAATTTTTATCCTCCTTTGTGGCCTAAAAATTTCCGTGCACAAAGGAGTAAACGTTTCCCATTTCTTTCTTTCCATTCTTAATTCCTTCACATGTCAACTCGTTATTTCTGGATGGATTGAGAGTATAGTCGAAACGAAGCCTAAAACCTCGGAAACAAACTACTTTAAAATGTTAGAAATACAAACATTTATTTTTGTAGAATATCGGAATTCTTGTTGCAAATTCTTTTTACACATTTTTGTTTCTTCGACCGTGTTTCAAATTACCTTAAACCATGCGCAATGGCTGTTTGCTGTGACGTCACCATGAGTTAGCCAATGACGAACGAGAACAACGGCTGTTTAGCCGTGTGATTGGACTAGCCCAGTCACGTGATATGCACGTCACAGCAAACACCCATGGCGCGTGGTATAGTGCATCATACGTTTGTAAGTGTTTAGCCCAACTTCATTTTTGTGTGACTGCTGTGTTCGATTCTGTGTGTCTGAAGTTGGCATTAAAAGATATTCCTCCAACAGTGTGATACAATTTGCTATTGAGTTAGTGGGCAAAATATTTTCACACCATTAACAGTAAAATGTAGAGTGTGAATAGTGTATCTCGTCTTCTTGAAATATGTGTGAACTTGAAGTGTGTAGTGATGTTTACTGAGGCAAATTTGCAATTATTAGAAGTGTTTACATTATCGTGTTTACATCACTGAAGTTTAAGTTGGATGAATGAGACTTTTCAAAGCTTTTGCATTGCAATTTAATTGTGAAAAAATATACGCACTACTATATGATTTGGCATTGTGCTGTGCCATCTGGAATGTATGAACGAAAAGTGACTTTGCTGTAGTTATTTACAGTTCAGTTTGGTAGTTGTAATGAATTATGTGGCAGAAGTTTGGGGCTCTTAGAGGAATTGGTCAGTTTGGCTTGAGAGCAGAAACCTGAGTAGTTGCATGGCGAATTCTTCATTGTTTCTAATCAGAATACACCTAAACGAATATGTATACATTGTGGAATATGTATATTGTGGACTATTGAAGTTAGATGAACTATGTAAGAAACCATTGTGTTTTTTTTTTAATTAGTTTGTCTGACAAGACCAAGTGGTCGGGTGATGGCAACAGGATATTAAAAAAATAAATCTTTAGCAGAGTTCCTTAAAGTGTTGACAGCTAAAGGATCTACTGTAACTCTAATGTGCATCCAATTTCTATATACGTAATTTTTTTCTATGCTGTTGTTATCACAGACGACTTCTCATGAATGCTAAAGCAATATGTTATCACAATGTTTATGTAGACATTTGTGTAAATAGAAGTTTTGAGGGCTATTACATGTTACTTAGATCTGTGTGATTGTTTGATCTATTTACGTTTAGCCTGTTGTGATATAGCCGTGTAAGATCTTCATGATGTACATGTTGCGCTAAATTCTTCGACTGTTCTGCCATTAGAGTTTGCCAAGTTAGGATTTCTAATGAACATAGAAGAATATGCCAGGCTTAACCTATTGCAACTATAATTAACTGTTGGCAGAAAAACTGAATGCCAAGTAACAAATGGAACATTTTGCAGAAGGTTAAACTATACTGTTTGGTATTTCTTAAATAATAATAATGTTGACTTCGTGTTGCAGAACTTGTTATTGCTAAAATAAATAATACGTTTGTTGGGTCAAGAGTTTTGAACGTGGTTGTATTTGCTATGTTAATGACTGATTAAAATTTTAATATGTTAAATGTTGTTGTTTTGTGTGCACGTTTTGTAGAATGCTGTACAGAGTTTCAAAAGCAATACTTGAAATGTATACGGTCAATAAAGTATTTTGTTATGAAGATAAGTTTAAATGATGCCACCCGTGTATGTCATATACATAAACATGAAAAAATATCATTTTAGTACCATGACACTAAATTTTCACTGTGAATTAAGAAGCCTATATCACATATACGTATATAACGTGTCCCAAAAGTCCGAGAACACCCTCATAACTTTTTAAGGGATTGAAAGAAAATAGTGAAACTCTGGCAATGTAAGTTTGGTTAAAGGATCTACCTTTTCGTACAACCGGCAGGCATTATGACAGCCCCCTTGGGAGACCCCCAACTCAGAAATTTTCAATGGAATGTGGGTAAAGGAATGCCTTATTTGAAAGGTCTTAATTAGGCGAGTAAATTGCCGCAACGATAGCTTTGATACGATCAGCCCATCCAAAATGGCAACCGGTCAAACATTAGGAATTTTTTCTACATCCCTGTCTTCCTCATGCTAAAGTCGTCGTAAAGGGACGTAAGTGGCAGCAATTTAGTTCGATCGCACCTACATCGTCTTTTGCAGTTTGAAACCCAGAGTGTGGGCCTCAGTGCGCCCCCCCCCCCCCGCAAGGTTCATTGTTGAAATAAGAGGACAATAACTGTTTCATCTTCACCCCAAGTGTAGTGTAAGTGAGTCACTATAATTACTTACTAACCACTGACGCCTTTGTATTGGTGGCACTTTAGTCATTAGTTTTCTTTCCAATAATATGCTAACTATGTTATGTAATAAAAGAGAGTGTGTATAACCTGTGACGTGATGCAATTCAAACGAGCCTAAAGTGTGCGCGGCCTATCTTGAGTTCGTCGCAGAACGAACACAGATAATCGATTGTACGTTTTTGGCAGCAGAGTGCCTTGTTGATATCCAAGATGTTTACAGAAACAATGGCGGCACACAATACAACTCTCCATTTGTGTGATTTTGGCCAGGCAAGTTTAGGCTAGTTCTCCGCTCGTTCACTCCACTAAGTCAGATCAGACAGATGGCGTGGAGTAGATCTTCTATTCCAGCCGACTTTGAATTTTGCGTTGGATATTCGTAATATAACTCTGGGATTACAACAGAATATCTTCTAGCCGCCACATGTGATTGCATTATTCTTGTTGTATTATTCTGCTTTTCGGGAAAATTTTGCTCTCTCTGAGAGAGCGAACCAATGAACCGATTTTTTCTTTATAGGTTAAAATGCAGGTATTAAAAAGGGCCAGGGCTATTTGCGTGTTATTTTAATGACAACAACATTCTAGTTGTTGTTTTCTTGATGGGGAAATTTTGCTTTCGCCTACATATTGAACCCGTCACTCGATTTTCAATTTTCATGGCTTCAAACATAGGCATTAAGAAGGACCAGGGCCCTTTAAAATGCTATTTATTATGACTGATTTATCTCAAAATGCGTTTGTCTTAATTAGAGCATATCGCAATTACCTCGTATCAAAATTCTAGGTATTTAATTTACGTGAAATATCTCCTTAAAAAAAAACCAGATATTAGTATTTAAAAAACGCTAAGCGTAAAATACGGATGTAAGCCTTAAAAAAAACTTAATGCTCTATAGAGCACCGTCATGTGACGTCATTTTGGCTACGAGACACCATTTGGAGGTAATAGCTACAAGGTGCACTAGATGAAAATGTAACGGAAAACAACGGCACTTCTAGTCAAGACAGTGCTTTGAGAGCGGCTTTCTAGGCTTAAAAGAACGTTGTTTTCTCCAGCAACAAAAATCGCGCGTTATAGGCTTAAGAAATCCAGTCTACTAGCATTGGCTTCAATAAGACGATCTTCCTTTCTCCCTCCAGTGCTCCTTGCAGCTAACCCAGTTACTGGCTCCACCATAGAGTTATACACAATAATACTACGTCGTGTCACTGCCCTATAAGGAACAGAAACAGGAAAAAGACATATAAGCATGGAGTGTCGTGCTAATACGACCGTGTTAAAGATGCTCTGGCTCCGTAACCCTTAAAAAAACTTAATGTTCTTACGGAACAGAAACAAAAAAAGACATGCTATCAGCTTGCACTAATATAGTCATGTAAAGGAAGCTCCGACTTATTTTTTTGGGATGCTGGAGATTCTTTTACACGTATTAGTACGATGCTGGTGGCTTAGACGCCTTTTTCTTGTATCTTTTCCTTTAAGCATTAAGTTTTTTTTAGAGCTTACATCTGTATTTTATACGCATAGCACTTTTTTTTTAATACAAAAGACTATTTTTATGTTTTTGATAATGATTAATTTTGATATCGAAGAGTAAAAATATCCTAAAATATCCCTTGGGCAACGGTTTTATTGAGTTGCGAACTTAGACCCCAAAAAAAATAGGGGGCAGAATAAATGTGGAATATTTAAAGTGAATCGGACAGCTGTCTCAAACGTTATTGTGTACAGACAGACTGACATACATCCCCATAGGATGAGAAGCTCCTTTCCGCTGCTTCGTGCCGCGCGTTACTGAAAAACAAGATGTTAAAAATGATGTTATATTCGGGAGTTCTGTCGTGACTAATTTCACTTGCAACACACCGATAGAGTTCACTGGACGTTTTGTTTTGACGACAGAGACATTAAAGTGGCACTATCACCGATTGAAAGGCGAACGAAAATACCATGGTGCCATCTAGCGGCGGTGATAACGTTAAACCTTTACAGCTTGCTCCCAGGTGCACGAGGACGTACCGAATTCTCACACAATAATTAAGTAGGTCGTGTATTGTTTGTTTCGTTAAAAGAAATGGCATGTGCATTCCTTCGCTTAGTGCAAGCAAGTGCTAGACAGTGCTAGATAGTGCTAGATGTTGCCAGATTCTGCAGACTTTCAATCGGTGATAGTGCCACTTTAAAGCTTGACCTAGAAGCTGGAGATGTAAAGGAATACAGTTTGTAGTTGATAAAATGTTACAAATCTAGCTGTCAAGGCGCGGACAATGACAAATTACACCTACAAGGATGTATCAGTCTTTTTTTTTTAATCGCTTCTACAGCTGCATCTTATCAAGATTCCATCGCCTTGCTGGTACTCGTCACCTCATTGCATCTTTCAAAATCACAGTTGCTTAAAAATGGCGTTGATGCCTTTGATTATACGTTGGCAAGACACTTCTTTGATTTTATTTATTCATTTTTGAGTACCGCTGATGAACCGGAAAGGACACTATGGCTACCACTATCCACTGGCTTTGGTTGGCACTCTCCCCGCCATTGCGAATACAGAGTGCGGGGGGGGGGGGGGGGGAGAGAGCCTGCAAACAGGACTTTAAGTAGAAGGAGGGGGGAAGTGACCAGCTCAAGATTTAAAACTACAGCTACATCTGTGCGGGCAACACCGCTAATAAAGTAAGTAAAAGCTTATACAGCCGAGATGAAAATAAACTCGAGTCTGAAGGCCGGCATGTGCTTTCTGAGATGGTGTACTTCAGCGTACACCAGGCCGTTAGTAAGGTACAATTTATCGAGATTTAGTACACTGACACGCTGAGACGGGGTTACAAAACTGCACACAAATTAAACCGTCGATGGATTCATTTACAGCTGATTCAGTTGGTGGCTACTTAAATCTCTGAACCGAAAATATCTACAAGAAAGTCTAGCTGAAAGACTTGCAGAATGGGGGTTAAAAATATGTGTAAACTATGCCTGGCAAAGGCTAGATTGTTAAGTGGTAATTCTTAAAGGGCAATTACATCCATTTTGACATGCATGTTTGACTTTTGGATCACTTACACAATATAAACACAAGAATTGCGGTAAGAATGCGTTACTTACGTCCGATATAACAATTTATTTACTGCATCACCAAAACACGACACGGAGGTCGCCATTGTTTTGCTGGAACGCGCAGAAATTAACACCGACAGACGGATCTCTTCGATTTCGACTCGCAGCCGATTGAGATACCTGTATTGACTGAGAGGAGCTCAAGCGTCTGACGGCCTTAGTTGGCCACTACACTGCCGGCCAGCTAAGGCCGTCAGACCCTTGAGCTCCTCACAGTCAATACAGGTATCTCAATCGGCTGCGAGTCGAAATCGAAAAGTGACATCTATCGGCATTAATTTCTGAGCGTTCCAGCAAAACAATGGCTACCTCCGTGTCGTGTTTTGGTGATGCAGTAATTAAATTGTTATACCGGATGTAAGTAACGTATTCTTACCGCAATTCTTGTCTTTAGTTATTGTGTAAGTGATCCAAAAGTCAAACATGCATGTCAAAATAATGTAATTGCCCTTTAATATGCGGCAGCTTCCAACCTGCCCCCTCCAAGCTCAATTTCGGTCCCGACTGTGGGTGAAATTGATGGCGGGGGTGGAGGCAGGCATGCACGTGCTGCAACTAGCTTGGGAGGTTCGACAGAAAATTGTCTCCAAGATCAAGGTGTGAGGCTCGTATGGATCCAAATTTCATCGCCCAAACATCATCAAAGCCGAAAAAGAAGCCATTGTCAACCTCACAGCCCATTCAAACGCCGTAACCTGCAAACCGGACAAGGGAAACGCAACGGTACTCTCGAACGAGACTGATTACAACAACATACTGTGTGATCTGCTTTCAGATCCGACCTACTTTGAACTGTGTCCTCTTCGCCAGTCGAAAACTTTAAAACAGCTCAGAGTTCAGCCCTCAACACTTTAGTAAGAAAAAAGTTATGGATTCGTCTATCGAAAACTCCTATCTGGTGAAGTTCCCCATTCATCCTTTCGTATTTGCGACTGTTAAAATAAACAAACATACAGCTTCCCTGGCCTTATCACTGTTGCTAATAAATTTGTAAATTCGTTACTGTTCGCCTTCACCACGCCTATACTTAAAATCTTGGGTCAAAGCAGTCATACCATTAAAAATGTCGGCGAATTAAAGAAACAAACAGAAAGCCTCACCATTCCTGATTGGTGTGAAGTGGGAGGATGCTTCACTTCTTTTGATGTTAAAGCCCTTTTCCCCTCGATTGACAGGGAGTTTTTCCTTGATTGTCTGTCCCCAAGACTGCAGAAAACCGATTGAGCAAGTAGTGAACTTGGTCCTGTCTATCTTTAATACTATAGTTCATTAAAAGAAGGAGAATTGAAGTCATCTCACAAGTTATCTTATATCTATGGTAGTGTCTCCGGGGGTTAGTCGACAGGGTGTTGAGTGCCGAATTCAATAGCCTTTAAACCTCAAAAAATCTTCTTAAGTCTCATATACAACCCCGAAAGGAAGCGCAAGTTGAAACCCCAATCCCCCTCCTCATTCCCCGATCCCTCCACCCAGCCTCCACCTTCGTCCCACCGTTAACCCACCAGAAGCAAAGCAAATCATCCTTACGGAACCCCTCCCTCCCCAAGTCACTTCTAGCACCAACCGAGCCTGAAGTGGAAAATGCAGGAGCCACTTTGCCCCCTTGAACGTGAGCCCCCCCCCAAGCAAAGTTGTGCAGCAGGTTCCTCGTGTAAACTGCAAAGCAATCTATACTGTTGAGACTAAGAGATGGCTCCAAGAAAAGATCAGAGAAATGTGGAGCAACACGATGGGGAGAGAAACTTAAGAGAATAGCTCAATATCACCTGAGATACAAGCACAACATAGTTTGGGAAAAAGTTTCAGTCCTCCTTCGTTCCAGCACTAAACAAGGAGCCCACTTTTGTTCATTGGCGTTATTAGCTATAAAAACATCTGGCATCACCGGATTCCTCTTACGAACCTCACAGGGCCATCCTACGACCAAATTGACAGTCTCATATATGCAGATCTATCTCCAAGTTTGATTCTATTAGGACCCGTTCCAGTCCACCTCCAATCGAGTGTGCAGATCGTCCCATAAAGATCAGTGTTGTGAGCCGACCGACAACATGTACAGTACCTTCCTAAAGCACCGAACAGAGCGAACAGAACGCACCACTGTTACAGACAGTTTGGCTCCAAACTTGACGTCGCGCGTGCGCAGTGATGTTGCATCAGCCGTTCAGTACCTTCCTAAACTACAATACAGCTCAACGAGCTCAGCAGCTTATTGATACGTCATACCTTCACCGCGACCAGACCTAGCTAATGGATTTAACCAGGATTGGCTAATAGATATGACCAGGCAAGAGCAATGCCAAATTGCGAACCATCTCAGGGAGGTGGTTTGCTGGGATGGAGGTTTGAGCATGCGCGAGCTAACAGTTTTGACGAAACGGATTCGTCGCTGACGATGTTGACGTCAATCAAGCCGCATCAACACGGATATTAGCAGGGAATGTGCCAAACTGTCACCAATAGTGGTGCGTTTGGTTCGCTCTGTTAGGTCGTTTAGGAAGGTACTGGTAGATTCCACTAACCATCTCCAGGCGTTTGTGTAGCAATTTTGAACAAGGAGAACGGCCACTTCTCTGAAAATTTAAGTGTACTGACTTATATGCCGAAGTGATGGTGAGTGTGTTTTATTCTTCTGAAAAAAAAAAAAAAACTGGCCACACTATTCTTGTTAGCGAAACTGCAATTCTACACCATGAATCCTTTGAGAAAGTACGACTCCAGCTAAGCATACAATAGTCGTCAATCAAAACCGGGTTATGAACAGGATTAAAAACTTCCCCATCATCATAATATTATGGTTGAAGAAATTTATTGACCAACTTCCGGTTAATTTGGTAAGATGGCGGACCCTCCAACACTTTCACAGGGCTTGTCCCTCTTGTTTTTAACTTTTTTACAATTTTTATTATAAGCATTCTGTACTCTACTTTCAGTTTGTTGTGTTGAAATCATATTCGTTGTATTTCGTAATTTCATACGTGAACAAGCACAAATTAGTAGCCGAAAATTAAATACATTTTGTTGCTTGTCAATATCATTGTGAGTCTGTTCCGCCTGGTCAGGAGGCAACTTATAACCCGGAATGACGTATGTGTTATAGTGTATCTTTGTTACATCTCTGCTGTTTTAACTTTGTTGAACAGTTGCTTCTCTTCCTTCTGAGGCCAGCCTTTGAGAGGATGCTGGGTTTTCTTTCTGGTATTTTCTGTAACTAAGGACGATTATAGTGAAGGCCCTGTTACTTCTGTTTTCAACATAATACTTTATATTAATGGTTAAGGATCGTTTCTCTAGTGTCACGTGTGGATTTCTATAGTTACTGGAAATGTGGGTCAATCTTTTAAGTAATTACTGTAGTTAGCCCCAGCCATTCTTTGGCCAGAAATGATTGCCAGCTATAAAGTGTTTTTACCTCGTACTAGTTCACTCGTGACGAGTGTATCCTACAATTAGTATTTTTTTTTTTCTTTTATGTAAATAAGAATTAAGACTGTTACTCGTTCGGATATTATTTTAACAATTTCTCAGAATAAATGTGTTATATTATACTCCAGTAAATTGACTAATCCTGACTCAATCCCATAACACCTTCATAGTAAAATCCGTAGATCACGATCTCTAATACTATAAAATAAGGTGAGAGAGATACCAGTTGAATCGAAACACAGCGCTGCTGTTTGGCTCGTTTTCTTCTTTCCTTCATGTAATTTATAGCGATTGTGTGTATTTATTTGATACCCTCTAGCATTCGTAGCAATGGGATGGTTGGTGATGTGTTTGGATCATATCAAAAACCCAAAACTGGTAAAAGGAACCGCTAAGTTCTGAATGGTTCGGCCCTTCAAAGGAGTGATATCAACACACCAAAACATTTGCCAAGTTAATCGCACCGCTTAATAGTTCGAATGTTAAATGAACACTAGAACATTGCTACTTTTGGTAGTAATGTCCACGTTTTCATTTAACGTCCAAAGTATTATTCGGTGCGATTAACTTGGCGAATGTTTTGGTGTGTTGATATCACTCCTTTGAGGGATGAATCATTCGGAACTTGGTGGTTCCTTTTACCAGTTGTTGTTGAAGTGATATGATATCACTTCTTTTTTTTTAATTGTGTATTAGACTCAACTCAACTAGCCTGCAGATGTGTAATTAAGTGCCACGTCAACAATAGCTTGAGTGTAACATTGTAATTTCATATTTCACTCTCTTGAGAGGCCGAACCATTCTCAACTGAGTTGCCTCTTTATCAGTTTTTGGTTTTATTTTATTTATTTTATTTATTTTTTTTTTCATTTAGTTCGTATCACTCCTTTGTGAGGCCGAACATTCTCAACTTAGTGGCCTCTTTACCAGTTTTTGGTTTTATTTTGACACTTTGTTTTTCGTGAATTGGACGTAGACACAATTTCTTTGGCAAAGTTGTTTAGATTTGAGACGACACACTAGTGTGTGTCTAGATACGCACGTCAGTATACACGTTGTCATTGTCTGAAGTTTGGCCGTCCAATCAGAGACGATGTCGACAATACTAACAATGGTTTTAACAATACTTTCGTACTTACGTGCCCACCCACGCCATTCCCGTTACACCCCCAGGCTGTAAACCAGAAAAGTTATGCAGTTTGTATCGGACTGCAGCCGTTCGTCAAAATTTCATAGCTAAAGCCTTCCCGCTATCTCGGTATCCGTGAATAATCACCCTATGAGAATTAACATGGGGATGAGCGGACTAGCTAGAAACTAGAAGTAACACATTTGCAACGTTATTGAGGGTCAAATGTTGCATTGAAAGCCACGTAGCAGACATTCGTACACAAGTTAAGTTTTGTCTGGTGGGTCATTGCTCTCCATTTTATCATAATTTAAGCTTTTGTGCCGCATTATTATTTTTTCCCCAAGTAGCTGAAATGTGCTCAACCATGCTTCAGGATATAAGACACTTACACTCTTTGGTCGCCCTACAATGGTTTATAATGGTCAACAATTGAATTGATGTGATGTTTGTTGCCTAACTTGGCACGACACACTAGCGTGTGTATACAAATAGAGCAATTCGATACTAAAACTTCGCGAATATTGAAATGTCAGGAAGAAATCTATCTTTACAAATCTTTATTCAAGCTAAGATCTTTACCTGCAGCATCCAATATCAAACAATACCTCTAACAATGAGCATCAGTGGCTTTATTGGAAGTATTGAAAGAGATTACAAAAAATACTGTTTTAAGACATGCTCTTTTACAGGCCTATTTTTGTTTCGCCGTGTCACCCAATAACCCGATCAATTAATTTTTGAGTCAACGAGTCGGGAAAAAAGTGTCCTGTTTAAGTTTTGTAGGTTTGACGCGTTCCCAGCCAGAGGCAGAGGGGCAATTTTGCTAAGTAAATCCATTCGGAAATCCTAGAATTTTTTACACGCCACAATCGACATGAGCATGAGGTGGCAACGGACAATTTCATTCCCCAAAACGCCAGGGGTGACTGAGGTCAGGCTCAAACCTTGGGGGGGGGGGGGGGGGGGATGTAAACTGGTTAACACAGTGCCTTTCCAAAGAGTGGCAGTTATGCAGTTTCTCTGATAACCCACATAAGTCCACAGTTAGAACGAACGAGTGAAGGGAGCAGAGTTGCCCAAAGTTCAGATCGACCATTTCAATGTGCA
>JAHWFP010188757.1:85672-117982 GCA_023313725.1 Lithobius niger
CCAGCTACAATTGAGGACCCGGCCACAATTAGAGGCCAGCTACAATTAGAGGCCAGCTACAATTGAGGACCCGGCCACAATTAGAGGCTAGCTACAATTGAGGACCCGGCCACAAATACAAAATTTACGGTATACAATAGCCTAACGACCTAAGGATGTTTGCAAATTTTATGCATGTGCGAATTTCTTGCTATTAACGTTTAATGGTTCATTACATTCACTTTTCTGCCGTTATTCTCTTTATGTTCGTTTCAGCAAATCAATTTTATTTTAATTTTTTTTTAAAGCTTGAACGTTAAGAGTTGACTAACCACATTGTGAGTCCCGATTTAACGGTATGTAAAATACTAACTACGCATTGTGCCTCTCATGGAATGGTTCAGGTCGTAATTATAGACATATCCTCAGTGTTCTTTATATTCGTTGCACTAGACTGGAAAGCACGTCACATCAGTGTGGGCAGTCATTCGTCACTTTACACTTCGACAAGCAAAGCCGTTATGAAACAGTCCCGGCTTTGCAAACACCAAACTTAAAAGTTTACGATCGATTGTGATTGCACTATTCAGGTGGAATGATTGGTTTATCATTGTGGGATCCATTACCGTAAGAAGATCCATACTAAACAGGAGAGAAGTATGATACTTGCAGTTGCAGCCACAACTGCTGCATATTCCTGGTTGTAGGGCTGTTTGGGACGGTAACGAGTCACAAGGGTATTCTGGAAGAAGAAAAAAAAAACATTAATACGTGAAACTACTATTTTACTTTACTTTATTTCAGATTGCACTGCAGTGCCGTACAGGTTTTGCAGCAAAAGAAACTCACAGAAAATATTTGCACAACAATAATAATTGTGAGATAATTACAGTTATATTAATCATATCAAAAACCAAAACTGATAAAAGAGGACCGCCAAGTTCCGAATGATTTGGCCGTTCAAAGGAGTGATATCAACACACCAAACCATTCGTCAAGTTAATCGCACCGACTAATAGTTCGAAGGCTAAATGAAAACTAGAACATTGCTACTTTGCTTCAGGATATTAGACACTGACGCTATGGCGTCGCGCTACAATGGCTTACAACCTTGAGAATTGAATTGATGTGGTGTTTGTTGCCTAACTTGGCGCGACGCGCTAGCGCGTATCTAGATTTCTTTTAATTTTGAAAAAGGAATATGAAAAACAAATTAAAAATTAAATTAAATAATATAGGAAAATATATATCAATATATCGGTAATAAGAAGTGTATGTATGTATGTATTTATATTATTTACACAGTATTTAAGTTTTTTATTTACAATAAACGTGCAATTGGAAAAATAAAGGCGTTTGTTTCATGCACGGAATTTCCACAGTTGTTACAAGACGTAAAAACAATAATTTCAACAATTTATGAATTTATAAATAGATCAATTTCGTTTGTGGTTCAGTTGAACTATATATATATACAGCGTTTTGATATTAAATACAGGTTTGTTCGTAGCATTACAGTATACACTACTGCACAACTATAAGAGTTCATTTAAGTTTTTTGACGTGTAAAAAACCAACAACAAGTATTCTCTATTATTTTATACTTTTAAGATGGAAAGTCTTTTTACAAAATACACCATGGAGAATAAACTGGCATCAACGTTTAATGTACGTAATTCATCGTTTGTTTCAGAACGGTATAATTATTAATTAAACTGGAATTTAAATGGGTGAGATGGTGAGACTTACATGTTGGTACACGGACTAATAAGCTATAAAGAGCTTCGGTGTAAACAGGTATTGCCAGTTTGTATTTAACCCAAACGTGCCAGTCTAGATTGTTTTTGAAGATGTTGATACTGGGTGCTGTAACTACCTGTTCAGGGAGTGAATTCCAAAAGTGAATGAAATGCGGTAGCTTTACTAATGTTAATGTGACCCCCCCCGCCCCCTACCTCACCGAAAAAAAAACCAATCCACAATCACTGCATGGTTCATGCAACCTTGAAATTCCAGGACTTTTTCAGGATTGTCAATGAAAATCCAAGGACCATAAACGAGCCATTAACAAACAATGAGACAACAAAAAGACAGGAAGTGACAGATTTTGTTCTGCTAAACGTCACTGGAAAGACACCAAGCTACTGGCGCTGCAATCGCTGTCAAAGATGGAACTGACCCATGGGTAGGTGGGTCAGCGGGTCAAATGGGTCACATTTTTATCGTGGGTCAAGACCGTTCACTCACCGACCCACAGTAATCTTATGGTAATCAGTAGTCTTACTAGTATTCTTTAAAATTTGTCTTGCTCTTTTAAAAATAGTTTTCCCCCAGAAGGCAAAAGATCCAAATTGCATACTGTATTATTTTTTCATAGCGTGGGGTGGGTCACAATTTGTTCTCTATCGGGTGGCTCAAGTGGGTTGTGGGTCGGAAAAGTGAACCACTTCTAGGGTTGAGTTGGAAACCGAAACCGAATTTTCGGTTTTTACTGAAAACCGAAACCGAAATCGATTCGGATTTTGTGTCGGTTTTTCGTACGGTGTTCGAAAAATCAAAAATTGATTTGGTTTTCTAATTTTTTTTAAAAATTATTATCATTTTGTACGTATAAATGACAGTCATTAAAAAGAAAATAATAGAGGAAAATGGTGCCACAGCTAGGCCCATGCTCAATGACGCTGCTGAAAGTGAAACCAGGAGTGAGTTAGAAGCTAGTAATACTAATGTTACAAGAAAACAAAGTAGAAATAGCTGGTTTGGGTGGATGGTGGTAAAAACCGAAACCGAAACCGAAACCGCGGTTTTGTGGGCGTGAAAACCGAAACAGGAACCGAAGTCGAAAAATTGAAACCGACATATCCCTACCCACTTCCATCTCTAATTTCGCTATAATTCGGTTTTGGTGTACCGGTTTAATTTTTGGTTCCTATTAACCATGTGTTACGATATTTTTTTTACATATGTTTCAACATAAATTGCACGCTGACATTTACACGAAAACAGAAACGCCATTTTCCGTTATGGGAATTCCAGTATTGTGGGACTTACATCATTTTTTTTTTATTTCAAGCACTTTTCCAGGTCTGGAATTTAATTTTTTGTTCCCAGGACATTTCAGGCTTTCAGTGACCCGTACGAACCCTGTCACTGTTGTTGCCAAGGCAGAACGGGAAATCATATTTTTCTAGGCCTAACATAAGGTGGACTTTGTCTCGATTTGATTGATGGTGGGTGAAACTCAAAGCCACCAAAGGTGCACAGACAAAAACACACATACACACAATCTGTGACATTTCAGAGCGTTCTGCTCTCCGTTATCGACTGTTTCGGAGCGTTTGTAAATTATACATATAGTTATCAACCGTTGATAAGAGAGTACAAACACTCCAAAAACGCACAACTTGTGTTTTTATCATGGTGCACTCTTCTCTTATTTACTTTTCGCATCTCATATGAGGCTCGTTTGTTTCCTTTGTACTGATTTGATGGTCACAACATTGGAGATCGGAGTACTGAAAATTCTTATGAAGTTATCGATTTTTTTTTATTTAAATCGCATTTTTATGGTTTAAATCAATGTTTTTTTGTTTTTTTTACGCTAAATAATTATTTATATTTTTGTAACAAACACCAAATAATCAGAACAATACTACTCTATTCCAATTACAGCTTTTTTACCTTGGTTTCGTCCTCTTTTTTTTTTGCTTTCGTTGTCTTTTATTTTGCTTTCGTTCTTATTTGTATTGCGCAGAGTATAACAATGAACGAAAGCAAAAAAAAAAAAAGGAACGAAACGAACATAAAAAAGCTGTAACATCATACGTCGACTAGGCTATTGGCGCTATTAATTACGTGTTGAGGCGTGTAATAACCATGGCTCGCAGTTGGAACACTCTTTTAATATCACAGTAGCGCGTTATTAATAATAATATAAAAAAACAACGGTAGGCTTAGTTCGCCTCTGGCGGATACGCAAACTCACAGACTGAAAAGGAATGGAGAAAATACGCAGGACGCGTTGCGCAACTTCTGGCTTTTGTATCTTAGTAACGCATCATTGCGAATTCGCATTTTTGGCTAAGATGTAAACGTCCGGCTTGACGTCACATGGATTTAGGACGACTTAAGGAAAGGAATTAGTGGGGGTCTAAAGCAAGCTTAGCTAACGTCGCTAACGAGTTTCGGAGCTCTCTTCGTCATCAAGTGCATCCCTGCCGGCCAAAAGAAACACCTCAGGAATTTGCACAACCAACTTGATAAAATCATCGATCGTCCTCCGACTTGTTGCTACAAGTTAGCGACCCCGACAAACATAGCATACGAGCATACACGCAACAAGCATACAAGCACGGCACGTGGCACCGATTTAGCTTGTTATAAAGAAAATCTATTCTTACAGCCATGTCAGTACTGTAACGTATCTAGTTCAAACGATAGTAAAAACGATTATAAAAGACGAGGAATTTCGCTGTAGGAAAGTTGGAATCCAGGAATTTTCATCATGAACCCCAGCCCAGGTGTGCAGAATATGCCAGAATGCTAGAACGAGGTTCGCGGGAAATTTCAGTAAATTGTGGAAATTCACGAAAAAATGGCTTGCCTACATAGTGAAAGGCTGTGGAAATTTGAAAAATCTGTAGGAAAATTTTTTTGAGAAATTTTGTCGAGTAAGAATTTTATGCACCCCTGCCCCAGCCTTTTCATTCCCGTAAATATAATTTATGAAATTAAATACTAAAACACAACAATTTGTTAAGAAAATATTGAAATAAACTGTGTGTAGCCTATACTTACAATTACCCTCAACAAAACCTTGTAATAATGCTCAAATATTGTCCTGTGATATTAAATACCAACTTCCGGCGTGAAACTAAACCTCCTAAGTAATTACTAACAACATCATCAAACAAAAATATTTCTCTGCCCACATACCATCCTGCCGCGTTAAACTATACAACGCCGCATTTGATTTGGTTCAGCTCAGGACCAGGCACACAAAAAACAATCGCACACGCACAACAAAATAAAAAAAATTAAAAAACACTACCAAATTTTAACATCTGCCCAATCAGAATGAGCAAGCAAATAAATGTAATTATAGTGAAGTAAAATATATATTAGAGATAATAGAAATATGGCGAAATGGGGTTGGTATATACTTCATCCTTAATTTGATACACAAAAAGAGTAAACATTCCATTAAAATGAAGATCAAAAATAAAACGGTAAGCATTAAAGACTGACCTTGCGCTAATACAAAGGACATTAACCTGTGCAATGGATGTAAAAGACAACTGCCCCAACTATGACTGGAACACAGAACATCTCACATACCAGGACGCTCTACCAACTGAACTACCGGGGTGGACCCTGTTACAGTGAATCCCAGTCGAGCAGTTTTTTTTCTTTCTCAGGTTATGGATCTTAATAATTGTTATAAGGGCAACAGTCTGCAATATTGTCTGCTTCGTTTACCATTTAACTTGTGATTTATTCTTTACGAATTGCACGAAGATAGAATTATTATACACAACAATAAAAACATTAAAGGGCAATTACATCCATTTTGACATGCATATTTGACTTTTGGATCACTTACACAATAACTAAACACAAGAATACGGTAAGAATGCGGTAAGAATACGTTACGTACGTCCGGTATAACAATTTAATTACTGCATCACAAAAACACGACACGGAGGTCACCATTATTTTGCTGGAACGCGCAGAAATTAATGCCGACAGACGAATCTCTTCGATTTCGACTCGCAGCCGATTGAGATAGCTGTATTGACTGTGAGGAGCTCAAGCGTCTGACGGCCTTAGCTGGGCACTACACTGTCGGCCAGGTAAGGCCGTCAGACGCTTGAGCGCCTCACAGTCAATACAGCTATCTCGATCGGCTGCGAGTCGAAATCGAAAGGTGACATCTGTCGGCATTAATTTCTGAGCGTTCCAGCAAAACAATGGCGATCTCCGTGTCGTGTTTTGGTGATGCAGTAATTAAATTGTTATATCGGACGTAAGTAACGTATTCTTGCCGCAATTCTTGTGTTTAGTTATTGTGTAAGTGATCCAAAAGTCAAACATGCATGTCAAAATGGATGTAATTGCCCTTTAAGATTTTTCATCCACAAATAACGTTCAGAGTGTTTTTATTTTTGTATATAATGACTCGATCTTCGTTTTATAAAGATTTTAATTAGTGCGTCAAAACTGGCACTGATTACAGCTGTAACAATCAGCATATTGCTGCAAAACTGGCGATACATCGGTTAGAAGTTCCAGGTTTTTCAAGCACACGGATTAACATACGCGTGGGTGCAAGGGTTGCTATCTAGCAAAAACCTCTCGACAAATTTATGACTGAACACGCCGAGACTTTTCCCCCATTCCTGTCGTCTCCAGCCGCGGTCAAAATCCAAGTGAATATTTTTAGAGTGTTTCTCCAAAGAGACAGACTGACTGCACGTTCTTCGTCCTAAGGGTGTCGTTAGATGAAAAGGTGTGGGTGGCGTCCGACTCGCCTCACTCCGTTTGGCATGCGTGGGTGGATCCTTTTTGTGCAAACTCATCACCGTCGCCTTCAGTTGGAAGGGTTCCCAAGTGATGTTACCTTTTAACTCGATGTGGTATACCAAGAATACTAAACTGACAATCTGATCAAGTGACATAATGTACCCGTGTGGAATAGGCAGACCAATTGAATCACGATGACTGAAATCTTTGTACGAATGTGAACAGTCGCCATAACGTGCGACTGACGTCGGGAAGACATAATGCTTCAAGTTCAGGTGACGTGGCTCAGATTTTTGAATAAACGACATGTTCTTGTAAATCGGGGGAACCTGTTAAGATCAAGTGGGCAGGGAAAAAGGCAGTCCCTTTAGAGCCCATTCAGGCGACAACCATTTCTATACGATCGATACAACGCGACCGACCATCGGCATCACTGCGTTTACATGCACACTTGAAAGCGTCTCAGTCAGAAGGAGAACATCACGTCCTTGTCGCTTCCGTTGATCTTGTTAACCCCCATTCGTAGCGCTTTCTGTGATTTGGCGTCAGTGGCTGAATACGATATCGTTAGGTGATTTGGTATTGGGATGAGATTCGTCTATACCTGTGTAATCACGCGTGCAAGCCCGCTGAGGTATGAAGGTGTACGTCAAGGCGAGATGACATACATACAATTTGGATTGAAACCACTCGTATTTTGCGCAACAAATTGTGAGAACATTTGTAAATAATAATAATAATAACATGCAAGTTCATCACAGAAACTGCGGTAGGACAACGGAAGGGCTGTGAACCTCTGACACCGAGCCTAATTTAAATGAAAGTGGAGATTATGGGCAACAAGACAAAGGGGAGAGAACAAATACCGGGTAGTCATGAGAGGGGGCGCTTTAAAAATGGCTCAAGATCCTCCTCTCTAAGCCGACGACAAAAACCCTGCATTGTGGGTTGGTTTACAGTAGCCGCGCTTAGTGGATTCCATACATTCACCACACGTACCGAAAAGTAGTGTCGGCAGCAAGCCAAGCATGATCCCTGTGCCACCAACTTCCAACCATGACCGCGTGTACGTGCTGGTCAGGTGACATGTCAAAAAGCGGGGGGCCAACAGCAGTAATGCCATGTAGAATCTTAAAAGTTAATGTTAGATCGTATCTAATTCTACGTAATTCAAGGAGTTCGAGGCCCGTAGCCTTAAGGCGCGCAGAATAATTCAAGTCTCGTAGGCCTGCAATGCCTTTAGTGAATTTACGTTGCACAGTTTCAAGGAGGTCAATGTCCTTAACTAGTTAGGGCGACCAAACTGGGGTGGCATATTCCAAAAGTGGTCTGACAAACACCTTAAAGGCCCAAACTTTAGTCTGCAAGTTTCCAGAAGTGAAGCAATTATTTACCAAGGCTGAGCGTCTATATGCCAGCACACATGTCTTTTAACAATGCAGTGATGATTTTAAATCAGAGGTGAACCACACACCAAGGTCACGTACCTCCCTAACTGTAGGCATAGTGCATTGATCAAAGCAATAATGTGAGCACCCATTTTGGTTGCTCACATAGAACGAGAAACATTTTGCGGTGGAGAGTGGTTAAAATGATTAAGCAAAACATAAAGACTCGCATACATTTAGCTGCAGGTTTCCTGCACTGCTAAAATTGGCTTCCTATACAGGCCCTAATAACCTTGACGCATCATTTGCAGTCGGGCGGTGCAACGAGCAATAGTAAGAATACATATTACTCCTAAGTGCTTATATTAAGCGAATTCTAGCTTACAATAAATTATAAAAAAATCCGATTTTTACTTCTGATCGGTTAGTTGAAAAGTCAGCATGTTTTGATCTAAGGAGTGCTAAGATGCTGGTTCGAGTCTAGGAAATTGTCGAAAGATCTGTTTCAATACATCGTCTGTAAATTAAACCAGTGGCTTTGCAAAATCAACCATTTCCTTATCACACAGTTCCAATGAGAAGGCATTAAATTAATGGAAGGAATTGTTGGTTTAAATGCTGAATCTCCAGTGTCCGCGTTATGTACCAACATTTTTTTGCTTATAAGCAACAGAAATGTTGTTTTACTTCGTAAGGAACAACTCAATCTGCTCCGCTGTGTTTTGGCATTGGGGAGACCATCAGCGAATCCGAAGGGGATTGGGGAGGAGGGGGGGGGGCAACATGGCAGATGGTGATGGTGATTGAGCAGCCCTTCGTGAAATTCCCTTCTGGGTGCCATACGACCGAGGATGTAACTCAAAATAGACGAATAAACAAATATCGGAATGTTGTCGTAAACGAATGTCGATTTCTACACAATTTTTACATACGTTTGGATCGTGGTTGCTTGATATTAAAGGAAAAATCCAGAGTGTCTGGTTGCACCACAGATCCTTAGGCAAAAAAAAAAGAGTAGCAACTAAACTAGTAAATCGATTAAATACGAACGATTGTCCAAGTCGAATCTTACGGCTGTACTTGAATATTTCGGAAATTAACTGGATGTTTATTTGCGTTGGCTGGCTTTGAAAATGTTTTTTTTTTTAACCGGAGAGAAAGGTGGATTCAGTATATATTGTGTGTAAGCGAGATATTTGACCGTAGTTGACCCTAACTTTGGACAGTGTAACACCGTTCCTGTGCTACATTACTACTTTCTTTAGCTGCAGCAATACACTACACTTGATTTTGACTTGATGTTGGCCACCAGAGATCAACAGTATTTCTGGGAACATTCAAGATGGACGAAGCTTATAGTGGCACTATCACCGACTGAAAAGCGAACGAAAATACCATGGCGACATCTAACAACAGAGATATTGTCAACCGTTATAGCTTGTTCCCGATGCACGAGTACCTACTAAATTTTCATTAATTAAAGAGGTCGTGGCTTGTTTGTTTCGTAAAAAGAAATGCCGTTGTGCATTCCTTCGCTTGGTGCAAGTGCTCCAAGTGCTAGATAGTAATAGAGTGCGCTAGATGTTGCCATATTCTGCCTATTTTCAATGGGTGATAGTGCCACTTTAAGCACATGCTTTGAAGACGGGACTAATTTCATTTCCTCTACCAAATTACAAGGACAACTAAATTAGTTCATTAGCTAATGAGGTTCTGTAATTCATTAAAGTAGGTTTCTGAAGTCTTTATATGCTTCCATATTTAAAGGATTTCTGTAAAAGGCAACTCATGCTTGTTTTGCGGCATGACTTTCCGAGTTTTGGAAACCAATAACTTTGGACCGTCTCATAGGCTACACATTTTTTTTCCATTTTTTTTTTTTGCTGAAATAGTCTTATTGCGTTGTAAGTGAAAAATGACAATCTCGGCGAAGTTCAGGGGTTTCCAGACCACAATAAAGTTGAAAAGTTATAAAATCTGTCCAAAGCTAGGCAACATACTCACATTGTACACCTCTTTCATTGTTGGACCATTGTTGCAGCAGTGGATTTATATCATGAAGACACGCTGGTGCAACAATGAAACCATTGTCTTACCACTGGTAAGGAGCACGGCTAGGCGTGGGTTTCTTACTTACGTAATAAGAAAACGAAGGTCTTTGGTTCTTACTTAAATAGTAAAATTACAATCGCTGTCCATATTTACGTATCCCAAATCGTTTCAAAAGTATTATGAAACTATTTCACACTTTAAATTAACAACTATTTATTTTTTAAATAAGAAAAAAGCATTCTAGGCATAGCAAACGAAGGCTTGGGGTTCTTATTTACGTAAGTAAATCTAACCTACTGCTGCTATCAATGTTTGCGTTTCAATATTTACGTGTTACTGTTTCCAAAATAATACATTTATTACAGCTGAAAAAACACTCAAAGGAGAGAGTTGAAATTGATTAAAATGCCATTTATTTGCAGTTATTTAGTTTTAAAAACGTAGTTGGAGCAAAGAACATTCCCGACAACAATGGCTCGTTATACTGGCTCGGTTACTAACAATGCAAATCTTTGTTGTACAAATATGTTCGACGATGGTTCGGTAACAATGCATTAACACTGTCGCTTTATTGCAACAATGACTCACTCATTAAAGAACCAACTCGTCGTTGTACAAATATGTTAGACGATGGCGTTCGGCAACAATGCGGTAAGACTTTCGCCACTCGGATAAACAGCGAAAGTCTTACCTTATTGTTGCCGAACGCCATCGTTTAACTGACACTCGGACACCGTAAAATTATTAAATAACGAAAAGGTCTCAATTTAGACCAGATCAATCATTATTATTTTTTACTGAAAAATGGCAATATAGATAAAGTTGAGGTCTTTCCAGACTACGGAAAAGGTGAAAAGTTGTATCCACTGTCCAAGTTTAAGCAGCGTCCTAACATTTTAAACACCATAAATTTGTTAAATAAAAGCGAAGGTATTAATTTAGCCAGATCAAATATTATTATTATTTTATTTTTGCTGAAATAATATTGTGTTGCAAGTCCAAAATGGCAACCTAGAAAAAGTTCAAGGTTTTTCCAGACCACAAATATGAAAAGTTAGCTGCTGAATATAGTTAGGCATCAGCGACCTAACATTGGACATCATGAAACTGTTAAATAAAAGAAAAAGTATATCATTATTAAAACAGTAATTGTATGCTTGGCAGTCCACATAACAGCTTTGTCTGTAACCATTTTTGTTTAGGCAAATAGTAAACGAGTTGAATAACAAAAATACGCAAAACGTGTTCAAAGTTTGGGTGTCACACGGTAGTGACCTCATGGTTCGACTGCCAGTGAGCTCCTGTCCTCTAATCACGATTAAAGACAGGATGTCTTTGCAGTCTTGAGAGATACCTGTCAAAGTATCTCTCAGGACTGCATTAATAAATTACAATATTCAAAGCTAAAAATTTGTCCGTTAGTATTTAACTAAGGGAATCGAACGAACACAACGGAATTTTAAAATTCTTTCCGAGTCAAAGTGTGTTGCCAGGGTAACTGAACCACGAATCTTGGCTGCATGACATAAGATTCTTTTGCCCTGCGTTTTCTGTGGATACGACTTAAACCGTTATTTGCGTCTTTACTTTATGTAAACATTTATTTTTTACTATTTTAGGGAGGACATCAGAAAGAAGAAACGAAAGTTTCCAGCTAAACATCGCTTTCAACGTAGGTTACTTCACGACGAAAACAAAAGAAGTTATCTTGTAAACCTTAAAAGAACACTTTTTGAAGTTTACAAAACTAGCAAGGTAATTATTTAAGTCTTATGTCTTACTTCTTAAGTCTTAAGTCTAAGTCTTACTTCTTCGTGCAATAAATCATATATTATTATTATTATTACGAATTATTACAAACATTACTCACTCATCACTCCAATTCAAACAATTCGTAATAAGAGTAATTGTTTCATTGTCACCAAATGGTGTGATATCACTTTGAAAAAGTCGAGAGGGTCCTTATAAGAAATTAACTGTACATGATAGATTCTACTCTTCTCACTCATTTTCACATTACAGACACTTATATTACACTGTTGTTGCAAATTTTCAACTGCTCATTGCAGTCTTCATCAGGGACTTGAAATATTAAGTTCTCTCTGGCGTCATCTGTTCTCACTACTGGAATTCACATTGACAATAAAAAGGCATTGAAAACTTTATGCCGTTCGAACTTTTCAGATCTTCAGATGTCGACATTCGAAAACGAAATTAATTTTATCTAATTTACACCATCCTATGTTTTGAAAACCTCGTGATGTTTTCATAATTTTTTTTTTTAGTATCAGATTACTTTGCTATACATTGGGCAGCCTACGTGTATCAAGAGTATGATATTTTTTGAAATTTCCCAAAATAGCTGAAATGTTGCCAGGAAAAAAAAAAGTTTTAAAAAGAAAAGAAAATGCTCAGAATAACACTAGTACGAAATAACTATAAGGCATCAACACGGTAGGAAAAGAATAGATTGTGTGACATGTTACAAAGATCATGAGATCACAATAAAAACGAGGAATAAAAAGAGGAAAATAAAAACCATGATCTTCGATATACTAGCTATGGAAAGAAGAATGCAATAAATATACCAATCGGAGTTTTTTTTTTTTATCTTGGTCTACAATGTTTGGAAATTATAATTGACGCATGAAACTTTTATTTGCGTGTTTTATTCCTAATCTTCAGCACGTTTATTTTTTCCTCGCAACTTCAAACTTGTCTCGTCTAGAAATTCGGATGAGACGACACCAAGGCTTATCACGCGCGAAACCCTAGTCTGTGAGCAGTCATTGTCCAACAGGGCATTTAAAAAGACTTTTTTTTTTCCAGTTTTTTAAAGTCTCTTAGCCCTACATTGTCAACCTTGGTAAATCAATGTTACACCTAAAATTTCAGCTCATTTGAACAATCTCGACCACCGCGCACCTCAATCAAAATTTTACCATTACTGGTAAAGGGCGGGATGCTATTTGCAGACTAAATTTGTTGTATTTGTTGTACTATTTTCAGGACTGTTGCAACCCGAAACGTATGAACACACGATGGAGGGCTTGGAAGCAGTTGCCAATATACGAAATACATGGGGCTTTGTCATACACTGATGATAGATGACAAAGCTCCAAACGCGTGGATCATTGGCAAACTAGTTTTTGCACTGGAATCAAGGAAAGGTCCTCAACTACTAACAAGTGGGAGTATTGCAATATTTTACTTACATGAACCATGGGTTCTACGCAAAACAGAAAAGAGCCGATGTTAACAAATTTGTTCTCGAAAAACTGGAAAAATATCGGGAACTTGCTGGCATACCTACTACGTCAACCAGAAGAGGATGGCTTGTACAACTGTCACAAAGATCTCACATAATGTGAAAATTGAAGAGTAGCTTCAGCCTGTTCCTCACCAGTTTCACTCAAGAATTCCAAGACGTTTTTTCTTGTTGACATCAGGAGCTCATCCCAGTGTAGCATACAATGCTTAAATGGTACTAAGTTAGTTTTGATGACTTCTATTGTAGTTTTTTCCTAATGTTCCTGCCTGCGTGCATGCACTCTTTACGGAAAGCGCTGCTTGAACAAGAGGAATTTCATCCTCACCAAGAACTGTGCCAATGAATGAGGTTCGTTGGCCCGCTGACAGATTAAGCCTGTTGGCCATGCAGAAATTGTCTTGCTCTTCAGTGGACTGCGTGGAACTGTTAATGAAAACGAAGGAATGTTTCGGTCTACTGGCCAGTAGAAGACAATCAGGATCTTTTACCTTTGAGATTCATCATCACTGTCCACTTACACATCTAGGATTAGATAAGTGGCGAGGGTGAAGCTGATGTTTCTTGTCCTAGCCAATGCCGTTCTCTGGATTTCTTTGTCAGTTCTGGGGGCTTAGTCTCGATCGACTTGATCGTTTTCAAATCGCATGCGGTTTCATCAAAAGTCACGTGCGATAGAATGGGCGAGCCATGATTTTCGGCACGCTTTTTGGTAAAACCGCATGCGATTTGAAAAGCGCAACTGGAGACTAGGGCCCCTGGACTGCTTTCTTTCTACGTTTTCGGCACATTTTACATCCAAATCTCCTAACTCAATTTTCCAACTTGTTCGCTGCGCTTCCATAAATAATTTGTCTTCCGCGATGGTTTTTTTCATGTGGCAGCTATCGTGTTCGATAAGCTATCTGCATCCTTATTGAAACAGTTGGCTGAGAGATGTAATGCATTTGTTGTTACTCTTTCGTAGATATTTCTACTGTGAAATCAGGATCCACAATTTTACCTTGGACCACCCACTTTCAGTTGACGTTGCAGGGATGTCAGCAAGTTCCCATAATTTGTTGAGAACAAATTTGACAACATTGGCTCTTATGCTAATTTGTATCGAACCCCGGTTCATGTATGTGAGGCAACGCAAAACGTCACCATTTCTTAGTAGTTGAGAACTTTTTCTTGGTTCCAGTTCGAACTAATTCGCCAGTGAGCTATGCTTCCAGGGTTTTGTTGTCTTTCCTCAACATAGGACGAGTTTGAAGTTGGCAACTGTTTCTAAACCTTACATTTCAGGAACAAACATTTCTGGTTGCAACAGTTTTGCAAATAGTACAGCAAACGCAACCACAAATGCAACCAATTTACGTCTGCATTCTGCAAACAACATCCCGTCCTACACTGGTATAGGTAAATACGTTTATTGAGGTGTCCGGGGGTTTTGAATTGTTCAAATGAGCTGAAATTTTAGGTGTAACAGCGATTTATCAAGGTTAACGACTTAGGGCTTTAAGGGACTTTGAAAAACTGAAAAAGGTTTTTTTTTTTTAATATCCTATTGTTCAAGGAACGAATGAGCATAAACCAGTTAGAAGAGTATTTTTTTTTAAATAGGAATAGTAGGAAAATTAGGGATGCACCGAATACAAAATTTCCGAATACCGAATACCGAATATACAACCGAATACTTAAGTTGCCGAATACCGAATATACAACCGAATAGTTAAACTGCCGAATACCGAATACCGAATTATTCGGTTCTGTGCCGAATAATGGCCGAATAGGCCGAATACCGAATTATTCGGCCGAATACTTGACCGAATACCTGTAATTTAAACATATTTGATCATTTTTTTCTTTCTTTTAGAAATGTCAGAAGACAATTCCTCACAAACCAAAAAGTAAATGCTTAGCTTAACGTTCCTACATTCACACAATTACATAATTTTATACTAAAAAATATTCGGCCGAATACCAACAAATCTTAACACTATTCGGCCGAATACCGAATATCACTATTCGGCCAAAATCAGTATTCGGCCGAATACCGAATACTTGAATTTTTTCCCGAATAGGCCGAATAATTACCGAATATTCGGTGCATCCCTAAGGAAAACTATGAAATGAAAATAAGTAGGAAAAGTAGGAAAACTTTGACCCCTACTATTACTATATGCGCTGCATAAAACTCAGTACGGTAGCAAATGGAATTTCAAATCATCACTAACACGGTGGTGGAGCCTAACGGCTGCATCTGTATAACCATTAATTCATTGCATGTTAGATACGCATTTGCCATCTTGGAGCAATACCTCACATCATTACGCCATCAACCAGCGATGGGATTTAAGGGTTTAGTTAATATTATTTTTTGTTAATAAAGGTTGGGGGAGGGGGGGGGATACCCTGATGCTCCTCCAGTCAGAGCCATCAGGGACATAAAATAGGATTATTTTTTTACGATTCTTTTTATGTCCTGATCCGAATGGATGTCTTTAATATAATCTACGAACATGCAAGTTACGATATGATCTAGCAGATGGGAAGTCAAGGAAGAGCCGCCATTATTCTATTGTGTTCGAGAATGAGTCAAGCGCTTTTTTAATGTTACCACCATTCATTTATTTCTTCTTTTTGTCATGCTGATTGCACAGGTGGTTTGAGCATGCCCGTGCAGCTGATCTATATTAATGAGATTTTTAAGTTGTGACGAGAATATCGAGGAGAACAGATAAGCTTTCAACGATGCGAATATCGTAGAAGAAAGTTAAGATATTAAAGATGCATTGGCGCCATTGCTTCGTGACGGATTTTAAAGTTTTGTTTAAGGCCTATGAGCTGCAAGCGGGGGCGTCGGCCGAACGTCTAACTGGAAAATTGACTAATGGGGTAATAAAAGTCTAACACAGGGCTCCCAGTCTTCCTATATTTTCTATTTTTTTTATAGGATTCATATAAAGCTCCTATCAATCACAAAATCCTCCTATATTTTTTAATTCCGTACTGAAATATAGCCCTGTTTTGGTGTGTTTCCTTGCTTCACCAGGAGCGCATTATATACACGTCCTCTTATATTTATGCTACCCCTGGCTCCACTAATTATTTTGATCCTAAAAAAAGACCATGGCACACACGGAATTGGTCGAACGACCAAACGTAGCAAAGAGTAAAGGATGTACCTACGACTGTGTTATATACTCAAAAGTGATTTTTATCTTCTTATTGTATATAGGACAGCCAAAAATATTATAGTCCTATAATACAATAGGATACTCCTACTGGATCCAGGCATATAATTCCTGTAAACCTCTTATAAATTTTGTTTGAATTTCCTATAAAGTTCCTATTTTTTAACAAAAAATTTCCTATATTTCCTATTTTTTATCCATTGAAGTTGGCTGGGAGCTCTGCTAACATTGTATAAAAAAAATCTGGAAAATCGTCAAAACGGAGTTTCATATACTGGATTATCGTACAATGGATAATCGTCTAACTGAACAGTAATATTTTAACAACTAATTTGTAATTAGTTCCCGTTTCTGATGTTATTTATAGCCGCAGCAAGCGCGGTATCGCGAGTGAGGAAGAGACGTTAGATGATTTATACGAATTTTTGATTATACACATTTTCCAGTTAGACAATCATCCCTCGCTCCCTGAAAAACCCTTATGAAGAAATAAATACAATGACGAGGTAGAATAAACACTACAATTAGCTTAAACTGACCATTTCAGGGTTTTCGTTTTACGGTTTATTTTTGTCCATTACCAGTATCCGTGATGTGCCGGGAAGCCATACGAAGCACACCTCTAAAGATTTCTAAAGCAGGTTTTGGAAATTCCCGATCTTGAGCCAAACGATATCGATTCGGGACAAACACTATGATAATGAGTTTGGCTTTCCTCATACTCAATGGTAGCGAGGAAGTACCATAAAGGGGAACTTTTATCAAGTGTAATTTTCCACAGGTGGCACTAATCAATTCGGCGTCATTTCCTCCGACTTAAACTTACTTGGCACTAGAGGGAGGAAACTCGGTTTATTGCGTTCAATGCTTTAACGGTGAGGTGTGTGCGGATAAAACATTCTTCGGCGGCGGAGAAGTTCAAATTTTTTGGTGGCAGCACAACAGTTGATTGTTATTTTATTTATAAAAAAAAACAACAAATTATATTTAAGTAAATACCATGTAGAGCGCATGACCTAGGCTCTTTATTTTCTGAATAAATCAAATCAAACGTAACGGGCGACAGTTAGTTGCATGTTGGTTGATGATATTTCCATATCAAACTTTGTAACGCCCCTTTGTATTGCTACTGTTAAAGGGCAATTACATCCATTTTGACATGCATGCTTTACTTTAGGATCACTTACACAATAACTAAACACAAGAACTGCGGTAAAAATAAGTTACGTACGTCCGATACTACAATTTAATTATTGCTTCACCAAAACACAATACGGAGACCGCCATTGTTTTGCTGGAACGCGCAGAAATTAATGCCGACAGATGTCACTTTTCGATTTCAACTCGTTGCCGATTGAGATAGCTCTATTGGCTGTGAGAGCTCAAGCGTCCGACGGCCTTAGCTGGCCACTACAACTGTCCGCCATCAAACGCTGATTTTCGTTCGCTTCGTTCACTCAGTCAGCGCAAACATTTCCTCATAGATGTGACTGAATCAATGTAACCACCAAGAACCACACATCACTTGTAATTTGTGTTAGCATACATTTTATATGGGTTTTCTTGTTTTACTTATTTTAAGAATATTGTTCTTTACGTCCTGCTCAGTACAGATTTTTCCATGGGCGTCTTATCACTTCACTTTCTGATGATCCCTCACTTGGAGAAACATCTGCAGCACATCAGATATAGCCTAATCTCCTACGAAGGTGAGAGATGAAAGATTGAAAGAGCAAAGCGAGACACACATTGAAAAGGTTTACTTTACGTGGATATCGCTCGCTCGCTGCAAAATACGTCCTCCGTGCATCCTTTTCCAGATCATCTCTCTTCGCTCGAGGACGTTTTCATGAACAAACTATGACGTCATGAACAAACATGAAGAGGGTTAAAAAAAACCAACTTTGACGTTCTTTTTTCAGGGTTTTTCGCATATTTGAGGGTCATAATATCAAGTTACAGCGATGAAAATAGGCATATACTGTGTGCAATTTAATTATCTTTCGTTTGGTCCTACTCCCATCTTTGTAGGTGCTTTGGTTCCGGAGGAGTAGAGGTACAAACACACAAACACACACGCACATCATACGTCCTTAATGATGTAGGTCTATAAAATTGCAAATCTAATCTAAATCGACTGCAATAGAGTCGACTTATATATTTTTTTCCGTTTCACTTAACGCCGCTTACTATATTAAAAACCAAAACAAATTAAATAACATATACAATGGATGGTGCAATACTGACTTACGAAGTAAAAGATGTAACATTTTTATGTAACATGTATTGTAAACTTTTTAAACCAAAAACATCCTCCACAATATGCATAGACAAGCGGGACCCGTGCATGCTGCACGGTGAATTGAGTGTCCGGTATTAGCCTTTCCAAGTGTTTGGTCTTCTTAGGAAAGTAAAGGAAGTGGTTTGCTTTCATTCTAGTTATGCCCATTGCCCATATTAGGAAAATGACGTCATCTTCGTGAATCGTGCGACATTAACGAAAACACGAAGATGCTTCTTGTCACAATTCGCAGCTTTACGTTTAACTTCGTGAATGATCGCCACGGAAATTATGTTTAGATTGGGTGAAACAAACTAAATTAAGTTGGATAACAAAAATTACTGAAAATCTAAACACGAAAACCTATCTTACAAAATACTTTTAATATTCAAAATTTTAACAGTCAAATACTGACTATTGAAAAGTACGTAAATAAAATCTGAAGTAGAATCGTTTAGCAGAATGTGATAAAACGCACAAATTATCAATTTTAAAAAATTTCGTGATAAAACGTACAAATTATCGATTTACAAAAAGTTTCGTGATAAAATGCACAAATTATCGATTTACAAAAGTTTCGTGATAAAACGCACAAATTATCAACTAAAAAAATTTCGTAATAAAACGCAAATTATCGATTTGCAAAAAGTTTCGTGATAAAACGAACAAATTATCGATTTCAAAACACTTGAGGAGCAGGCAATACAAATAGCGCATTAGCGAAAAAATTAATTTTTGTAGGCTGACTACAAAACGCTTTTCAGGCTTTGATATTTATATTTCAAAGAAACGTAGTCTGTTGAATAAAACAAATAATAAAATAAAATGCCTATAATGCCTGGTGCTTAAAATTGGAACCTCGCCCGTAAACCAAACAATTTTATTCCCAAGGCCTAAATTAAGAATTATAAATTGTGTGTTGCTGCAGTAATAATTATTATTATTTCCGACTATGGTATGCAAAGGATTTAATTGTGTCTAGAAGTCTTTACACATGACAGAACATTTGTTATTATAATTCGAGCATTCCACAAACTTCGTTAAGGTGTTTGTTCGAAATCCAGGGTGCATGAAAACCTAAAACAACAGTACTCTGTAGATGGATTGCAACGCATTAAGTATTTACAGGCAGTGGCATTAACTTACTTCAAGGTCACAGTTGAATAACATAACATGGCAAATCGCAGTATGTCACACTATTAACTGCTTATTGAACCTAGACCTTCTGATAACTGTCGACTGCTCTTAACTGTAATATACCACGACAACATTGAGATGGCCACAAACTGCCTTGATAAGCTTTACATCAGTCACAAGTACTGACGTCAGAGGTAGATACAATGTGGGCCACCAACCAGGGAGTAAAAATACACTAGTTACGTAAACAAGTATAGTACTCACGTCGTAGCATCGGGGGACTGCAGTGAAAGCCAGTTGTTGTCATATTAGACGAGAAAAAAATCATGAATCAGCAAGTGGAAGGGAATCGAACCCTGAACTACCGATAACACGTTGACTGATCTTGCCTTTAGCTGGCCAAACAACGGCTTTCGCTGCAGTGCCCGGATGCTACGACGGGAGTTTGTACAGTTTACTTAGACAACTATACGCAATAATAAAATTAAAACGATTTGATCAAGGCTTAGGGAGAGTAGGGAAACTACATATCACAAATTTTGGAAAAGCCTTCGGTTAACACACACTAGTGGAGTTGCTCGCTTTGCTGGTTCATTCCGCGTCGTCTCGCTACGCTCGAGGAGCTGTCATGCTACAACTCTTGTGCTGCTGACAGACATTCCACGTCTAAAACTATCAAGCAAATGGTCAGAATGCAGTACGCGTTTTTTCGTAAGGCTTCACTGCATAAACAAATGACGACCATATATCATTCCAACAGTCTGGCTATCCGAGAGCTACATGCACGTCGATATGCTTCCAGTAATTTCTTGATTCCAAGAGCATCACAAAATCATGTGCTGATTATTTTGACGCAAACTAATTGCAATTATTGCTCACAGTTCGTCCATCACATACCTAAGCCCGCCTACATTTTATCTATATCATTCAAAACACACGATTTGTTTGTTTGCACATTTGTCTTCTCCTCCAGAAGTTTACTTTATGTGGATATCGCTCGCTCTGCTCGCCCAATCCACGCACCACCGTGCTTCAGAAACACGAATGTTTGGCGCCCTTTTAAAACCAGGTTTCCATGCATCAAGTCAGTTGGTACAAAACTCATTTTAATATCTATATATGTGTTACGTTGCAAAATACGTCGTCCGTTTAGGTTATTTTTTCTGTGCATCCTTTTCCAGATCATCTCTCTTCGCTCGAAGAGGTTTTCATGAACAAACTATGCCGTCATAAATAAACATCAAGAGGGTTTAAAAAAAAACGTTGACGTTATTTTTACAGGTTCTTTCGCATATTTGAGGGTAATAATGTCAAGTTACAGCGATCAAAATAGGCCTATGCTGAGCGCAATTTAATTATCTTTCGTTTGGTCCTACTCCCATCTTTGAAGGTGCTTTGGTTCCAGAGGAGTAGAGGTACAAACACACCCACGCGCACATCATACGATCTTAATGATGTAGACTAGCGGAGTCGCTCGCTTCGCTCGCTCATTCCGCGTCGTCTCGCTGCCCTCGAGCAGACTTTCTTGCTGCAACACTAATGATACAGACAGACCTAACACAGAAAAAACGATCAAGCAAATTATCGGTTATCTCGGGAGAAGGTCAATATTATATTTTTACGTCCAAGCAAAAAAATCAAGCAATTTATCAGAAAAGCCCTGTTTCTGATGACAGACGCTGATTTTCGTTCGATTCGCTCACTCAATCAGCGCAAACAGTTCCTCAGTAACTTGACTGAATCAATGTAACCACAAGAACCACACATCATTTCTAATTTGTGTTATTATACACTTTATATGGGTTTTCTTGTTTCACTTATTTTAAGAATATTGTTCTTTACGTCCTGATCAGTACAGATTTTTCCATTGGCGTCTTATCACTTCACTTTCTGATGATCCCTCACTTGGAGAAACATCTGCAGAACGTCAGTTGTAATCTCCTACGAAGGTGAGAGATGAAAGATTGATAGAGCAAAGCGAGCCACACATTCAAAAGGTTTACTTTACGTGGAAATCTCTCGCTTTCCTCGTTCAATCCACGCACCTCCGTGCTACAGAAACACGAATGTTTGACACCGTTTTAAAACCAAATCAATTGTTTTGATTTTTCTCTGCATCAAGTCAGTTAGTATAAAACCAATTTTAAGATGTGTATGTTGTGTGTTGCAAAATACGTCGTCCGTGCACCCTTTTTCCAGATCATCTCTCTTTGCTCGAGGAGGTTTTCATGAACAAACTATGACGTCATGAACAAACATCATAAGCGTTTAAAAAAAACTTTGACGTTAGCTTTTCAGGTTCTTTCGCTTGCAACGCACTCACGCACATTGTATGATTTTAATTATGTATACTAGCGGAGTCGCTCGCTTCGCTCGCTCATTCCGCGTCGTCTCGCTGTGCTCGAGGAGATTTCTTGCTGTAACACTTATGATACAGACAGACCTTCCACATAAAAAACGATCAAGCAAATTATGTCAGTGTAGCACGCGATATCGGTTATCTTGAGAGAAGGTCAATATTATTTTTCAAGGAGTCAAGCAAAAAGTTAAGATCAAGCAATTTATCAGAAAAGCGCTGTTTCTGATGACAAACGCTGATTTTCGTTCGCTTCGCTCACTCAATCAGCGCAAACATTTCATCAGAAACGTGACTAAATCGATGTAACCACCAAGAACCACACACCACTTGTAATTTGTGTTAGTATACACTTTATATGGGTTTTCTTGTTTTACTTATTTTAAGAATATTGTTCTTTACGTCCTGCTCAGTAAAGATTTTTCCATGGGCGTCTTATCACTTCGCTTTCTGGTCATCCCTCACTTGAAGAAACATCTGCAGAACGTCAGATGTTATAATACCCTACATAGGTGAGAGATGAAAGTTGATAGAGCAAAGCGAAACACACATTCAAAAGATTTAGTTTATGTGGAAATCGCTCGCTTTGCTCGTTCAATCCACGTAACTCCGTGCTTCAGAAACACGAATGTTTGACATCGTTTTAAAACCAAATCTATTGGTTTGATTTTTCCATGCATCAAGTCAGTTAATATAAAACCAATTTTAAGAGCTATATGTGGTGTGTTGCAAAATGCGTTGTCCTTTTAGGTTATTTTTTCGGCTCATTCGGCTGCGTCTCGCTGTGCTCCACATCATGTCTCTTTGCTCGAGGAGATTTTCATGAACAAACTATGACGTCATGAACAAACATGAGGGTTAAAAAAAACTTTGACGTTACTTTTTCAGGTTCGTTCGCTTATTTGAGGGTCATAATATCAAGTTACAGCGATGAATATAGGCCTAACCGAAGCTCAATTTAATTATCTTTCATTTGGTCCTACTCCCACTTTTGTAGGTGCTTTGGTTCCGGAGGAGTAGAGGTACAAACACGCACGCACGTACGCACGCACATCGTATGATTTTAATTATGTAGATACTAGCGGAGTCGCTCGCTTCGCTCGCTCGACGAGATTTCTTGCTGCAACATTTATGATACAGACAGACCTTCCACATAAAAAACGTTCAAGCAAATTATAAGAGCGTAGAATGCGATATCGGTTATTAAGAGACGTCAATATTATTTTTTTTCGTCCAAGGAGTCATGCAAAAAGTTAAGATCAAGCAATTTATCAGAAAAGCGCTTTTTCTGATGAAAAAAACGCTGATTTTCGTTCGCTTCGCTCACTCAATCAGCGCAGACATTTCCTCAAAAACGTGACGGAATCGATGTAACCACCAAGAACCACACATCACTTGTAATTTGTGTTAGTATACACTTTATATGGGTTTTCTTGTTTTACTTATTTTAAGAATATTGTTCTTTACGTCCTGTTCAGTACAGATTTTTTCATGGGCGTCTTATCACTTCACTTTATGATGATCCCTCACTTGGAGAAATATCTGCAGAACGTCAGATGTAATCTCCTACGATGCTCCTACGATAGAGCAAAGCGAGACACACAATGAAAAGGTTTAGTTTATGTGCAAACCGCTCGCTTTGCTTTTTCAATCCACGCGCCTCCGTGCTTCAGAAACACGAATGTTTGACACCCTTTTAAAACCAAATCTATTGTTTTGATTTTTCGATGCATCAATTCATCAATTCATTGGTTAATACAAAACCAATTTTGAGATGTATATGTGGTGTGTTACAAAATACGTCGTCCGTGCATCCTTTTCCAGATCATCTCTCTTTGCTCGAGGAAGTTTTCATGAACAAACTATGACGTCGTGAACAAACATGAAGAGGGTTAAAAAAAAACTTTGACGTTAGTTTTTCAGGTTCTTTCGCTTATTTGAGGGTGATAATATAAAGTTACAGCGATGAAAATAGGCCTATTAAAAGCGAAATTTAATTATCTTTCGTTTGGTCCTACTCTCATCTTTGTAGGTGCTTTGGTTCCGGAGGAGTAGAGGTACAAACACGCACGCACGCACGCACGCACATCGTATGATTTTTATGATGTAGATGCTAGTCTGTCACCCGTCCAGCTCTTCGTCCATATGAAGTTGGGATATCAAACGTCCAGTTGTTTTGTCAAGTTAATCACACCGACTAAGCCTTCATACGTTAAATGACATACCTGAAAACTGTGTAGTAAGCATTTTTCAGATTTTTCATTTAATCTTCGAACTAGGTTTCATTTTAACACGAACGAGCTTAGCGCTTGATATCACGACTTTAAACGGCCGAAGCGCTGGACGGAATCCTTAACAAGTTTTGTTTTGTGGACATTTAAAGAGAGTCTGGAACACTCCCAGACGCAACAGCGCAGTTGGTCATTAAGGTAGGAAAATTAATGCGTTGTTTTGAAGAAACTTCCGGTTTCTATTCAACATCGGAAGTAAACCATCAAACGAGTGGCGAGACTTATTCAAGCTGAGCGAATGGCAGTCTTTTCTGTTGACATACAACTTGAAAGAAAGCGCTTTGTCCTTGACTCACAATCGCTCCTTTTACAAGCTCGGTAAGAGTTCCAAAATATTTTCGAGAATGTGCGCGGAATCGCATCGATTGCTATTATAGAAGTCGGCCTCATCTCTTGATTTCGCACCAGCCGAAAAAAAAGGTGACATCGGTGCTCCTATCACAGCGCTGCAATAGAGCAGTGACACGACGTAGTATTATTGTATATAACTCTATGCTGAAGCCTTAATGGGTTAGCTGCAAGGGGCACTGCGGAGAGAAACAGAAGGGCGTCATACTGAAGCCGATGCTGTCAAGAGTGATTTCTTAGACCTAAAACGTGCGATTTTTGTTGTTGGACAAAAGAACGTTATTTTAAGCCTAAGAAATCCGCTCTTCCGTTGTTTTTCCCTCCATTTTTATGTAGTGCACCTCGTAGTAATGCCGTCCAAAACCCATACTGGTGCCAATATGGCGGCAAATATCACTGTTCTATACCAGAGCCTCCTACAGTAAAGGCCAGATCAGATGAAGACAAATTAAGCAAGTAAAATCAACCATTGACATAGAAGGAAGCGAAAGTTTGCTAGGTGCTGCCATCTCTACACCAAGCGGCGAAATTTAAAACTAACCGACAAGGGTTCCAAATTCTGTCAACCGATGACGCCACTTGGCAAACTTGCGCCGTCGTTATTTGATTCGCCGTTTTGCGGAGCATTGTGTAAGGCGAAGATGATACGGCCTTTCCTGTAGGTGGCTCTGTCTATACTCTCTTTTTTTTTGCAAGATTGTGACGTCATCAGCAACTATGGCATCGCATGGTCTAGTGGCTGTTGTGAGTACAAGTTTATGGAGTACAAGCCGAGGCCCCGTCGTATGGAGGAGAAAAGGGGGCACATTGTCCGGCATCGCCTCGACGTAGTGAGGGAAAAAGTAACGCCACCACGCTTGTTGTCAACTACCCAAAATGGCTATTGAGGCTCAGTGATCAGTATCGAAATCAAAGCTCAAAACATTTTATATGGGAACAAGCCAATGTATAGTTTTTCTGAGGTATTACGTCATACGGGACGTCAGGAACGAGACTTAACAATACGATGGACTCGGGAGGTGGGGGAGAGGTGGTACACCTCACCGGGTGTCAGACCGTTTAGCCGAATCCCGTTTTGCCGAATTTTAATCAGTGTCTTAATTTTTGGTGCCCGTATCGCTGAATTTCCCTTTCGCCGAATAACTTTCTTTCCAAATTTCGTGCCGTGCTCACTGTAGCTAAACATATAACATCAGAATCGCAACTAATCACAAATTCCTTCAAATTAGGAATGTATCTTTAACTTCTCCAACGTCAAATTTTTTAGGAATAATTTGATTCGGCGAAACGGGAATTCCCCGTCGCCGAATTTTAATCGGAGCTTAATTTTTGGTGAAACGCGAATCGGCGAAACGGCTATACACTCGTCACCGAGCCTCCACTGACCTTATGACCATCAACAATGGTGGAACAAGCTCGAAGTAAAGACCTGTTATGATTACGCACCTTACTTCCTTACGTGTTGGTACACAAATCAGCAAACAGTGGATGGGTGACAGTAGAGCTGCAAGATTTGACGTCATCAGTAACTATGGTATCATGCGGTCTAGCTGCTTTACTATATGGAAGAGTTGTATAGCCTCAGTAAACTTACGCACGTTGTTGTTCGAACGATCTTTTTTGTGCTCCTTTGGGCATTACTGTAAGCACCTGACTTAGGGCTCGTTTACGCAACGAGTTTTCTCGCTCACTAGCTTTTACTTGATCAATACTAAATCTGATGGATGCTTCTCGCCTTTACCGGAGTATGCGGCTTTCGAGTTGTCTATGCGTATTAGTAACCATGGCAACGACGCAGACGCAAATCTTCTCCTCGTGCCTCGTGACACGGCATACGATGCTTGCAACATTTGAGCGTCGGTTTATGACAACAAGAAAACAACTTTTACTGCAGTCCAAGACTATACTGACTGTTTTTGTAGGCCGGCATTCGATGGTTTGTCTTCGATTCGACAGCCACGAAATGGACGCCATGTTGGATTTTGAATTCTCGCTGCGAGAAGCTTATTCTATCGACGTTTAATCGTTGCTAGAAATTTACTTTGAGGGGGAATAGCAAATTTCGGAAATAGCGTGAAATGACAACAATCTTGTAGCAATGTTTAAAATTACTGTAGCACTTTGTTCTTCATCCGTGTTGTTATTAATACATACAATTTGTTATCTATTACCGCATTTATTTAGTAGCAACGGGAAACTAATCATAAATAAATAACGGTTGACTAGCAAATAGCTTTCGGCCAGCGAGAACGCCTTTTTGCGTAAAAGCGCCCTAAGGGCGTGTTTACTCAACGGCTCGCCTTTGCATTCTCGCAGCTAGAAGCTAGAAATCATCTGAAATTCCAACATGGCGGCGGTTTTAGTGATGTCGACTCGCAATGAAAACATTGAATAATCCGAGTTCGGAAGCGGTTGTGAAAATTTCGTCAGAAGGAATTCTTTATCTTATTGTCACGGATTATAAGACTAAAAGCATTTACTCAAACGACGTCGGATTTAGCTAATCCAGATAACTTTGTTACCATGGCAACGACAACTTTGCCATTGTGATTAAATTCTAGCTGCGAGAATGCAAAGGCGAGTCGTTGCGTAAACCCGGCCTAATGCAGCAAAGCGATAATGGCACGTTCGAGCAGTTGCATCGTGACAGTAAGAATTATTAACCGATAATCACACACTGTTCTCGTATTGAGACGAAACAATGGCTCGACATTGTGCGTTCCGTTTTCTCCGCAGCAGTTTCCGGTTGATTTTATTAAGGGAGTGGTAACCCATCGCTAGCAAACTTCTACCTAAATCTACAAACTAGACCTAAAACTAACAACCAAAGCAGATAATAATATCAATGTTCTCTAAACATCACTAAATACGCGCACTCTGTTCCAAACTGATTAGATTCCAGACACAAATCGGCAAGTGCACCCCACAGAACGTCAAAATGTTACTGGACGTTTATCGAAATTAAGCCATGGTTTTGTTTTGTTTATTAGGAGCATTAACCTTAAAAGTCATCAGCCCCACAAAGGAAACTACACCACGACAACTTCAAAAAGATTGTTCAAGAATCAGAAAGATTCTAAAGTTTCACAGCGATACACAGTTATAATCAAGAGCATGCGGGATGCAGCACGAAGTCTGAATCAAATAAAAGTTTCACCTCTCAAAACAACTAGCAAATTATATATCCCCACCTTGTAATATGTCAAAGTTTCACTCCTTCGGAAGGATAAGTATGCAGCTTCAGGCCAGTAAACTATTTATGTTTAGGACCGAAAACCGTTCATTCTTGGTATATAAGGCCTTTCTATAGCACCTACAAAAACCCAAGTCTTTCAAAGTTTGTTGTTATTCTCGGAGGGAGGCGACTGGGCTACCAACACATCCGTTCAAATAAATACAAATGAAAACCTATTTACGTTGCCTTTTGGACTTATATGTCAGACTGCCTGAGTGGGGAATCAAACCCACGACCTTTGAAACCAAAGGCCGAGGCCCTACAGCTGAGCCATACTGTCAAGCCAGGAAACGTTCTTAGGCAGCATTTAACACGTGCGTATAGACATATAAACATACACTTCCCAATCGCCACTGGAGGGAAGCTTATTTGCTGCGCCACCATCCATCAGCGAGCCTTTGGTTTCAAAGGTCGTGGGTTCGAGTCCCCGCTCAAGGAGTCTGACGTATAAGTCCGAAAGGTAGTGTAAATAGGTTTACATCTGTATTTATTTGATTCCTGTTGAGTCGTCGAATTTCCGTCCTGTTTAACACATCCGTTCCGTATATAGTACTATCTTAAGAGCAATGTTAGATGGAAATTGCGATTCGGGTAAACCAATCGGCACCTTCTACCGGGGAAAATAGAACAAAATGAATAAAGATGTGAAAATATGAAAGGTCTACGCAATGGCTATCAGATCGTTTTTCTGTTCTCTCACAAATTAACTCACCAACTGCCTTACCTTCTTTGTGCAAAATATTTATGATCTAGTTACGGATTAATTTATTATGAATTGAAAATACCATGGATTGTGTTGGTAATTGTTAATGTTACAGTGAGATATTACATAAAGTTTATTGTTTTGTTGCTATTTTGTCACGAAATATTTGTTCCATTATAAATTGTATTATGGTTAATGTTACTAGTTATGATTTGTTGTATATTACTTATTATTCTATTTATGAACGCTCGTTTTCTTACTGCAACAATGCCGATTTTGGCGCCTTAATGTTTAAAATTAAATATTTTTGTGCTTTGGGAACGAAAATAAGACAACCAATTGAGTAAAAATTGTCCCGATTATCCTTTATATGGATGGTTGCAGATTGACTGTTAAAAGCCAGCCTACACCTTTTGGATTTTATTGAATTTTACTCGACAGATTCAGCAATACAGAATAAAAATGATATTCAAACAAAAATTTCCTGAATTAAAGTCGATTCGTCCTCGTACAACATTAATATTGACAACACCACATAGAGAAAATGAAGCGTTATCACAACTTCCTGACAAACAACAATTGAGCAGTTTTCCTATAGGACAGTATTTGGTCGGAATGAGTCACGTTACATTACCGCGGAGGAGGTGTCAGACACCTGAACCTATCGGGCCAGCTGGTTTTTGATTCATTGGCACTTTTCTCTAAAGAATACAATGCTTACGCCAGCTGGTCTTCCTTTGTGTTAGATTCAATTTCATGCACTTTTGCTCATATCAATAATAATTATTGTGGCACGTCAAAGATTCTAGGAATTTCCTAGAACCATTTTCCCTCTCCGTCTAGAGAGAGATAACCTGCTAAAAACAACGTTACTTCGAATACTTCCACTTCACTTCACGTTTAACTGTTTCAGTTCAATTTTAACTGTTTCAGTTCATTGTCAACTCACGTACTAGGAATATAATTGAGTTTTGAAGATTGCTTACTCGACCGAGCGAAAGATACTGCTATAGAGCAGTGGCATTTGCCGCCATATTGGCACCAGTATGGGTTTTGGAGGGCATAACTACAAGGTGCACTACATAAAAATGGAGGGAAAAACAACGGAAGAGCGGATTTCTTAGGCTTATAATAACGTTGTTTTCTCCAACAACAAAAATCGCGCGTTTTAGGTCTAAGAAACTCACTCTTCACAGCATCGGCTTCAGTATGACGCCCTTCTGTTTCTCTCTGCAGTGCCCATTGCAGCTAACCACATTAAGGCTCCAGCATAGAGTTATATACAATAATACTACGTCGTGTCACTGCTCTACACATTAGTTTACTTTTTATATCCGTATATAGGGCAAAATATGATTCCGTCCTGTGCTTCACTTTTGTGATTTTTTGCCCAGTGCTCTACCTCGAATTTTATCCCCCTCTCCTGCCCCCCCCCCCCCACCCAAAAGCAATACTTGAGGTGCAATGCACCCTAATCACGAAATTTCAGTCAATTCAGAACAAAATTGCGAACGTTATCATGTCCCAAACAGACAATTAAAGAAACTCACAAACTCCAAATTCTGTGAAGTATTCGACCTCGCTCGCTCTCGGCCAAAAATCATGGGATGTTAATCCTCGGAGAGTCCCATCGCGTATCCTATCGCATCTCTCACACCAAACCGCAATCAAAATCTTTTATCATTTGCCACAGACGCACATTTTGGAGGTTTAACATGCTAGCAGCCACGGCCTCGGCGCCAGAAAGCGAGAGGGAAAAATTTGCCCGGGAATTCCAATCGGAAATTCCTGCGTTATTTAATTTTACATGCAAAAATCGACAAGAATACGAGACATCAAGAGCCCGTCTCTTCCCGAAAATGCCACGGGTGCCTATGGCAGGATCGAACCGGAGGCCTCTTGCACAAGATAGTCAGAACCACGATGCTAAACCTTTGCCTACAGCCACAAACCCGCAGTGGGCACACATGCGTGCGTGTTTATTTGTTTGTTTGTATCTGCAACCAAACTACATATTTTTACTTTGCTGAATTTTCGCTGCTCGCTGTTACACCACCACATCCTGCTTACAGACAGAAACGACCTCTGTAATGACAGACACACAAACAGGCTTGATACAACAGGAAACACACATCCGACGGAGAAAAAGTGCACCATTTTACAGAAGTCGGTTCAGTTGTCAATGAGCAGGACATGATTGTCTCCTTTGCCACCAGCAATATGGAACAGGAAAATGATTGCCGTGACTGTTGTTGGTTCGAATAAGCAATAGCATAAGGATAAATAAATCGACTCAATTCGCTGTAATTAATATAAATGTTAATTGGCAAATAAGTAGGGATGGTTCGGTAACCGAAACCGAATTTTCTGTTTTTACTGAAAACAGGAACCGATTCGGATTTTGTGTTTTTGAAAACTCGAGAGATTATTTATTGTTTTGAATTTTTTAATAATTATCATTTCCACGCATAATTCATAGCAAAGCTCCTAGTCATTAAAAAAAAAAAAAGTAAACTGGTGCCACAGCTAGACCCATAATCTATGACGCTGCTGAAAGTGAAAGCAAGAGCGGGTTAGAAGTTAGTAATATTACTGTTACAAGAAAAAAACTTGAAATATCTGGTTGGGGGTGGGGGGTGGCAAAAACCGATACTGAAACCGAAACCGCGCTTTTGTGGGCATGGAAACCGGAACCGAAATCGAAAAAATGAAACCGATCAATCCCTACAAACAAGCTATCACCGAAAAACAGACATTACAAATAAGGTGGCACAGTAAGTCAACTTTCATTTCAGTTACGTTACGGGATTCAGACTGGCGAACCAGTCACTGCCATACTGCCTCACTGATATCGCCAATGAACGAGTGGCAGCGTTGGTAAAGGCAGTATGACAGTGGTCTGTTGATGGACTGGTCGTCAATTCGAATACAAGTCACGTCCCACGAATGAAAGATGACTTACTGTGGGATATGCTACTTTATTTCTAGTTTCTATTTTTCAAGGCTCAAGATGGCCTGTTGGCTAGCATGCCCATCTTGTGTGCCAGAGGCCCAGTGTTCGAGTCTGACCAGAGCCACCCCTGGCATTTTCTGGAAAAGAAGGGCCGTGTGATGCTTCATGCTCATGTCGACTGAGCAATTATAAGATTCTAGGAATTCCGATTGGAATTCCTACCAAAATTGTCCCTCTTGCCTCCTGACGCTAATGGTTTCAGCTTTGAGCGTGTCAAGCCTTCAAGTGTCTGGTTTTCGCTGATAGTTCATTTCCAACTTCAAATATCTTAAAGCAACAACCCGCCTGCCTTATAACAGCCACGCATGATCGCCATCCGCGTATATACCTCGCCAAGATCAACTGAGATAGTAGCTGCGTTTCTCGCAGCGAAGAACGCAGCTATACCGTCTCAGTTGGCATTGTGCCTAATAGACAAACCAGCGTAAACCCATTGATCGTGTCGTCAAAAACAGGAATGAATCTCGTATTTTAAAATCACAATTTATAATTTTCTAGGCTAGTGTCTTACAATTTTGCTTCGGCGATCAATTGGAATAATTAATTTTAATTTTTACC
>JAHWFP010188758.1:0-16671 GCA_023313725.1 Lithobius niger
CCTGCCAAAAGCACAATAAATAGAAGGAAAAATGAATGGATATGGTGCTAAACGAATTAAAGCCATGGTCGCACGCTCAATTTTTGAATTTGGATCGCGCTTGTCGCCCTCCAATTGGGTGTTTTAAAACGGCAAGGGAAAACTCGGCTGCTATACGGCCACAACTTCAAAGCAAGTGGATAACACAGAAATATTCAATTGCCGGTGCCAACAGCGTCTAATAATTTTTACCAATATTTCGGCTGCAATGCCACTTGCTTTGTCAAGGGGATTAACTCAAATAAAGGGTATCTCAACTAAACGTGTAATACTCTAATCACTTCCTGTCAAATTACTTAGCATACATGGCCAAAGTTGGCCTTCCTAGGTTAGCCTTCCTTGTAGCTACCAATTGTTTCTTTAGTAATTATTGGCAATTACTGGCAAATTACTGAAATATAGGCCTAATCACACAAATATTGGCTTAATCACACAAATTTAGCCCTATCACACAAATGGGTCTGGTTCACAATCCCCACAATCAAAATCCCCACGACTCAAAATCCCCACACCAAAATCCCCACAGGTACGGAATCCCCACAACTCAAAATCCCCACAGGTACAGAATCCCCACAAGTCAAAATCCCCGCAGATACAGAATCCCCACAACTCAAAATCCCCAGATGTACACAATCCCCTGGAGAGGGAAAGGAAAAAAATTGAATATCGAATGAAGATTTGTGTATTTGATGGGGGGAAGAAGAACGAACAGCGCCCCTTCTAAGGTGTTTACCCCCACCCCCTCCCAGATTTACAAGATACTAAATTTAAAAAGCATGCATATAGGTAAAAAAATATATATAAAAAAATTGCGTAGCAGGTGGAAAGATGGGATAGAATTAGGAAAGGTGGGAAAACTAACATGAAAACTAATAATTCATAAATAAAAGAAAAAAATTTGACCTCGTGTTGGGGCCGACCATCCCACCCACCCCCACCGAATCCTACAAATATAGGGTTAATCACACAAATATAGGCCAAACCAAAAATATAGGCCTAATCACACCAATATAGACCTAAACTCACCCAATATATCGGACCAGAGGCCACCAAGTTGACACACCAAAACTAACTAAATAAAACAAATTACAACAAAATTAAAACCAACCAAAAACTTATAAAGAAGTGACTAAGTTGAAAATGGTTCGGCCTCTATAGGCAAAAGGTCGTAGCAGAATGTATTAAACCAATTTCTTGTTGACGTGCCACTTTATTACACATCTGCACGGTAGTGGAGTTGAGTCTAATACATAATTTAAAAAAAGGAATGATATATCAAAAACCAAAACTGTTAAAAGGGGCCGCCAAGTTCCGAATGGTTCGGCCCTTCAAAGGAGTGATATCAACACACCAAAACATTCGCCAACTTAATCGCACCGAATAATACTTTGGACGTTAAATGAAAACTTGAACATTGCTACCGAAAGTAGCAATATTCTAGTTTTCATTTAACCTTCGAACTATTAATCGGTGCTCTCTGTCCTCCCTCCCCCAATGCTCTTTTCTTACTGTCTGCAGAAGATTTCGCGTAGCCAAATTATTAAATAAGTAGCACGCAGCAGCAACAAATTACCACTAATTGTAAGGAAAACATACTTCGTTTTTAATGACAGGACAGGATTGAATTAGAAATTCTATAAAACACCGATGTTTCTTCCTGTTCCTTGATGTTCCAATGTCTTTTGTCGAGTTTCAATTAATAAGTGTGATCTTCCCGAAACCAAAACGGGTCCAAGAGAAGCCACCAAGTTTCCAAAAAGGGTCGGCCCTTGAAGTTAGTGATCATTTCAACCAGGGAAAGGCCTCCAAGGTTATTCCTATTAGCCAAATTAATCGCCCGGACTAATAGTTCGAAAGTTTGAATAAAAACGAGAAAAATGCTACTCGCAGAAGCAAGCATCAAGTTTTTATTAACGTCCGAAGTGCGATTAACTTGGCTAATAGGATTAACTTTGGCGGCCTTTCCCTGATTGAATGATATCACTACTTTCAAAGGCCGACCCTTTTTGAAAACTTGGTTGCTTCTCTTATACCAGCTTTGGTGTTAGGTGGAAATCACAACTTTCACAGGACTGTGAACGTATAAGAGAAGATATGCGTTTTTGGCTACTATTTGTATGCTCACACCCCTAATATAGTGAAAGACATACGGAAGGGGACTAGGAAGCAAGGCTTTTCTAGAAAGTATATTGATAAAAGTAAAATGTAGATAGGACTGATAGTGACAGCTTCAAAACCTTGTAAACACACATCATTGAGGGTCTGGCTGGGGAGGGGGACTGCTCCCTGAAGCTGAGACGTTTTTAAAAATTTTGACTACGGACAGTGTCATTTTTGAGGTCCAATATGACTTTTCCTTCCAGTTTGTTCAGTGTATTTTGTAAGCCCCCCTCCCCTTAACTAAAAACTTTATGACTTCCCCCATCCGAGGGGGGGGGGATTGAGGCTTAATGGTGCGTCGGTGCGTCGACAGCTTGGTCCATCTGAGGAGCCAAAAATCCATGATCCCCAATTCCCCCCCCCCCCCCCGGTGAAAACTAATGACCGGTCCCTAGGTTATGGGACATAGCGAAACTAATTAGCCCTCAATTTCGACCCTTCCCCCTCCCTTCACTACCGACGCTGACGGTCCTGAGTAGTTAACGTTAATTTTAAGGCCCTCTGCGATTCTGACCAAGTTCAGAAACAGTGTTGCTTGAACAATTGGCGGCGTGCAGTCGTAGCTACGTCCGGGGCCGCACCAACAACCACTTCCAGTCCAGCCCGACTCAAAACGACGTAACGTACTTAACTCGCACAAACAAAACACTCATAACAAGAAGTTAAATGACTCAACCGGAAGTCGACACACACATGGGACCAACAAAACGCGAACGACTAATTCTTCCTTCCGTAAACCAAACCTTCACCTTCACTTTACAACCAATTCCTTCCTTCGTCCTACGCACTGCTTAAGGACGTCACCACAAGTTAAGCTGCGTCAAGCGAGCGCGCCAAACTGGCACGCCAATCCGATTGCGCGATAATAGATGAGAGCCTGTGTTAGAGGCTATTTTCTCGCTGGCCAAGAGGGAGGGAGGGGAGGGGGGATGCGCGGGTGGAGAGTAGTGGCTAACTTCCGGTTTTCTTCCTTTAGTGAAAGTGGCCCACTTATTCGCCGGGCAGAGTAGAATAACAAGTTTTGCAAGAGAGAGAGATCAGTGGTTATAGTAGTGACAACTGCGTCGTGCACGATTCGCACGTCCTTTTCCATCATCGGGATGCTAGTCGTGCTTCTTCATTACGTGTGTCTCCTAGCGACGGTTGCCATAACAACAGGTAAGCGTCTTCTCCTTTTTTTTTTCTTGTTTGTAGGGCATTTCTAGCGAAGTTTTATTTTTTTTTAAGAAGCCCAGTCGCTTCCGTTGAATTGTATAATGAAACTTAATTAAGGTCTGGGAGCATTTCGCTTCACACGTTATTTCATGCACGCATGTCATGTGTGGACAATGGCAACTCACGATGAAGCGTTGCTCTGGAATTTCGTCTGGGGATCCGGGCTATTCTGTATTGAAAGTTCAGCGACAAAAGAAAAAAGGGGGAGAATTTAGGGGAGTGGAAAATTTGTAAGACCTCCCTGCTGGGGAGAAGGCGTGTCGCGACGAAACGTGAGGTCCACAAGTGAGCACGTGCACTTTCAAAAACTTTCTCTCAAAACTTGTTTATTTGTTAGTTTGTTGGAAAAATATAATGCAACGATAAACCTATTTCGAATAAATCTTAAATTCCCCAAATCAACAGAATATGCAGTACTGTCACACCCACCGAACAGAGTAAAACGTTTTTTTTAATTTATTTTGATTCCTTAAGCATGGCAGTCTATTTAACCGATTTAATAAAACTAAAATAACTTTTTTTTTTTATATATTACTAAACATGACTTGTGTTCAAAAAACAACAGAGTGGAGACTGAAACTGAATCTGAAATAGACTGAAACTGGAATATAACTGGTCGCTTAGAGACCTTACGAGACTGAAACTTGAATCCTGGTCAATTGTATTGACAGAATCGTGCTTTAATATTAATTACAAACAAAAACGTCAAGTGTTCCGTAAAAAAAGGGTTATATGATTGAAGTTTCACTTTACTTGTTAAAATGTACACAGATAAAAACTGATGATTTTTTAATTGAAATAAACAAATGTACAATTCAGAAATTTCATCTGTTTAAGTGCTGTTGTGCGTTCCCAATTAAATTATTGTTACAGCAAAACAGCACTTGCAGCAATTTGTATCCGTGTACATTTTAACAAGTAAAGTGAAACTTCAACCGTATAACCCTTTTTTCACGGCACACTTGACGTTTTTGTTTATACTCCGTTTTATGGATGAGTAAGTTACGATTTTTAGGAAAAATTTTAAAATTTAATCACTCTCAGAGTGTATATTTGTTAATATCAACCACGTGTGATTAATTTGAGATGGTGTAAGCCAAGACGGTTTTTTTTTTAATCAGTGAGTTTGCCTGTGTTTTATCTTGTATTTTGCTTTTATTTACGGGGTACAATTCTAGCATTTTATTTTTTCTGTTATGGTAGTACTGTCTTACAAAGAAGAATCTGCCCAAGATTTAAAATTTTTACCTATTAAATTGCATGTATTGAGAGTATCCGGTCGTCCAACCGAATCTTTAATTTAACCGAATTAGAACTATAAAAAATGAATGTGCAAACACCACCACAATTGCGAGATAAAAAACAGAAAACAACTTTTTCTCTCTAAAATGTTTTATGCCTTTCCAGAGAACGTGTAATTCTCGTGTAGGTTCGCACAGTAATTAAAATTAATTAGCAGTCTTATTATAAATTGTCAGTCACGTGTAATATTTCCTTGGGGACAATGTTAATGATTTTCTATCTTCCTATTCACACCAAAGTTTACTCGTTTAAAGGATAACTTGGAAACAAATATTTGCGATTCAAGTGTAAACTATATAGTCGAACTGACAAAACGTAAAAAACGTGGAAAAGGTGTTTAAATTATGTAAAATCACCCACGCAACGTATCGCAATCGTGCTTTCCAGGTAAACGTAAATTAAGGCCGCGAATTGAGGTAATGGACTGAAAATTCCAAAAAATGTCTTTTAAAATAAACAATAAAATGAACTTTCGGACGACGCATTAGTTAGTCGTCGTCAGCTAGTTACCATCGCCTTATTTCACACAGTTTTCACGCATCAGTGGAGGATCTAAGGGAGAGGGCGGGCCAGATAGGATAATTTGCACAATTAGTTGTGCTAAGGGTACATAAGGGCACATAAGGGTAAGGTTTTAAAATGACCTCAAGTAAATAATGAATAAATCACAAGGTAAAGGGTAGACGAAACAGTCTGCATTAAAGACTGGTCTTGTGAGAATAGAGATGCACAAATCTCACGGACTAGTATCACTAATTAGGCACTGGACAGATACGCACCCCAGTTTAGGCACTGAACACATAGGTACTCGAACAAATTGGGGGGGTCGCATTTTTTCGACTTTTTTGTGGTGAATTAACGTTCTAAATTACGCTGCCTCACTCGCTGCAGCTAACACATAACATCAGAGAAGCTAGTGTTATAGTGATCTCAACAAATCTTTAGCAGTTGTGAACGCTGCGAACATTTTATAGCAAACTTTTTCTCCCCCCCCCCTCCTAATTTGAGGACAATTCTTCCCAATAAAAAAAACTATAAACTTGGATCCTATTTGACCGGTGTCTATATGTCTGCGTGCCTATTTGTCCAATGCCTAATTTGGATTCCCTATGCGTCCGGTCCCTAATAATCTGGTGCCTATGTGTCCACGTACCAATCTGAGAAAGAAAAAAACGACAAGTAATCAGACTGGGACTAGAACCCTGGACTTCCTGCTTACCTCACGCAAGCGGGAGACACTAAAAGCTTATACGAACACAAGAAATTTGCCCTTTCCCATCCAATTCTTACACTAGATAGCACACGGTAGACTCAGGCTCGAAATTGGAGGGGAGGGGCGGTGAGAAACCCCCCCCCCTCCCCCCAAACTAAAAAGTCACTGTCGGGAAAATGCACCCAAGTCGGTAGGACGAATTAATGAAGCAAAAATAAAAAGTCCTCCAAAATTCTCCCCCACACCCTACAATCATAAATTCCTAGATCTTGCATGCCCCAAAGCTACCAAAAAATCTATCAAAAATTCAACTACCAAAAACGACCCTCTTCCACTCGAAGCAAATCTCCTTTTTTCTTATTTCGAAACGGTCAGAAATTATTTGGAGCCAGGTCAGTGAATTAACATGCACGACGCCCTGCAGCAGATGCAAAACACGAAACCACTTTGTAGTATGCAAAGAAGTCTGGCTTATGCTGCCGTGGTTACAGTTATCAGCTGACGATGAGGGTTCCGCCGCCTGGCTAGAGGAAAAATCCATCATTTGACGTTTATTTGTCGTTTAATATAATTTTTTTTTAGTTGCACAATTAACCAAATAAAACAAACAAAATGAGTACGTTACGTTTCGAAGGCAACTCGTACAATAGGACAACTGTAGGCTAATTCGTGTATTGCAGTAACCTGGCTTCTGTGTAGCAGCCCTGTAGTTCCAAGTGATCACTACTGTGATCGCCTAAAACTTTAAATTGGTGCTTATCTTCTATCTCTTCTCACCCGTGTTCTCCCCCCCCCCCGCCCCCCCCCCCCCCCCCACAAGCTCCTTTCGTTTCACCTTGGCACATTCCTATTAACATTTTTCAGCACTTTCAGGCAAAATTAATAAAGACTTAGGGAGAATTGTTTCCTTTGAGAAAAGTTTCTCAATCAATTTTATTTTACGATACTATAAATTCTCCTGCATGGCGTCGCACGATGGTTTACTAAAGACATCAAAATTGGTCAATAACTGCCACACTCACTACTTGAGTGCAGCAATTTTGACCTGGTAGGCACGTAGTAACGTATAGCTTCGCACGAAAATCTATTCTGTCTGCTTAGGGCTTAAGAAGTCAAGTAAGGAGGGGAAATACCCCCGGATTCGAATCGGCCGAGATAAAGTCCAGAAAAAAATCCCATAGCTGCTGAAGAGAGCTAGTCATCTCTCACAATATCCTAGCCGCCGGATTGGCAGGGAATTTGGCACGATCTCTTTCCAGCCTTCGACCACGTCACTCCTTCAGGAAAATAAGGTCTTGCTACCGCACAATTATATCTCATGACCCCCCGATGGTGTGGCTAAATCTTGCAGAACGCGCTCCTGAATTTTACCATGTTTGCGTAAACGTCACGTGGCTAAATATCAATTCTAATGAAATGGTGGCACCCGTTACGTGATGGCGCGCTCAGGTTTCTCTAAGGGTACTCCGGATTATATTTCTATAGGTATGAATTGCTCATCATTCGTCTAGTATTTCTATCGTCCAATTACCAACAAATGAATGGGAAACGTTACGAGCATTTTTAATTTATCGTGTCATCACTGTCATTAGAGGCCTAAGTGAGTACTGAAATAAAAACTGGTGACAGTTGTGACGGAACTATCACGTTCAAATATATTTTCGTTAGGGCCCACCATAAAATGCGAAAGATTTTGGCTTGGGGAGAGTGAATCTGGGTACATGTGGTGTTTCATTCACAAAATCAGTAGTTCAGTGATATGACATTATTTATATTATATCATACCAAAACTGGTGTAAGAGACGCTGCCAAGTTTCCAAAAGAAAGTCGTGATATCTTTCAACCAGGGAAAGTCCACCAAGGTTAATCATATTAAGCAAGTTAATCGCACCGAATAACACTTTGGACGTTAAATAAAAACTTGAAGATTGCTACAGAAAGTAGCAATTCTAGTTTTCATTTAACTTTCGAACTGTAAGTCGGTGCGATTAACTTGGTTAATAGGTTTAACCTTGGCGGCCTTTCCCTGGTTGAATGACATCACGACTTTCAAAGGCCGACCCTTTTTGGAAACTTGGCGGTTTCTCTTACACCAATTTTGGTTTGGGGTGGATTATACTATACTAGCGGAGTCGCTCGCTCATTCCGCGTCGTCTCGCTCCCCTCCCCCCTCCCCCTCGTCTCGCTCCCCCCACCCCTCATTTAATTTGCCGTTCAGTCGGTAGATGGCATCGTATGTTCGCGCTGCTGGCCGTTGCGTTCCGGGCGCAGCTACTATCTCAGCGGGCCTTGGTTGCTACTCTTATAATTTGCCGTTCCGTCGGTAGATGGCGGAGATGGCATCGTATGTCCTGCTTGCTGCTGCGCTGCAGATGGCTGCGTTGCGGATCTTGTGTAATTATATATATAGATGTAAAAGATGTGACCAAACGCAGTACGCTGTGTTGAATTTATCAAACACGGATTCTTTATTTCGCCTCAAACTCACCATTTTCGATAGCTAAAAACTGCTGATAATCATAATATAATTGAACAGCTGAAAGCTCATTTGGTACCTGTTCTATTTTCTTTTCATCGCGTGATCTTCTACTTGCTCTTGTTGGTCCCAGGGATATCAATTTTCGCAATCCGGTATGCAAATGCCGCGTTAGTGTCTGCAGTATACCTTGGTAATCGATCATCAGATATTCCTAGTAGCACGATAGTATAGATGGCATTCTGAGGTAATCTCCTGTGATTGGCGGAATTCCCAGGTAATCTGTAATGCACGAAACTCAGAAAATCAGTGGCAATCCGGAAGTATTCCTTGCACTAATCCAGTAATCCAAAGTATTTCTTGTAGTAACCCAGTAATCTGAAATATTCCGTGTAGTAATCTAGTAATCCAAAATATTCCTTGTTATAACCCAGTAATCTGAAATATTCCTTGTAGTAACCCAGTAACCTGAAATGTTCCTTGTAGTAATCCAGTAACCCAAAGTATTCCTTGCAGTAATTCAGTGCTACTAAGTATTCCTTGTAGTAATCCAGTAACATGAAGTATTCCTTGCAGTAATCCAGTAATAAGAAGTATCCCTTGCAGTAATCCAGTAATATGAAGTATTCCAGTAAAATGAAGTATTCCTTGGAGTAATCCAGTAATATGAAGTATTCCTTATAGTAATCCAGAAATATGAAATATTCCTTGTAGTAATCCAGTAATATGAAATATTCCTTGTAGTAATCCAGTAATATGAAGTATTCCTTGCAGTAATCCAGCAATATTAAGTATTTCTTGTAGTAATCCAGTATTCTAAATTCCTTGCCGTAATTCAACATTCCAAAGTATACCACACAATCAAAGCTTGGCAATCTTGGTAATGTGAATTAATATTAATAGGTAAGACTTAATCCACTGGTAATCAATTATCATCTTTGGTAATCCCACGTTTGTGAGTTTTCCTGTGGCTCTACTTTGACCAGTTAATACCTCCTCTTCTTGGTCTTCAAATCTTTGCCATGGAAAAACATCCTACGTATTCCCTAGCAAATTTGTCCCTCTCCGCTCGAGATAACCGTAACGGTTGAAAAGGACGTTAATTCGGCAATTTCCCTTTCTTTGGCAGGGTTTATTTTTTAATTAACAATCAGCTCAGCTTACTCCAACTTTTCTGCAACTGTTCGGCTAAAGTGACCACCAAAACACTTAACATTCCTAGATAGTCTTTGTACAAACAACACTGACCGGCTTTTACGTTTGTAATCGGCAGTTTCACCAACGATGCGGTAATAAAGTAGGCTACGACGATAAGAATGTTTATTTTGCGTCAGATTTTAGATTTACAACCATTTCAACAAGCTCTTAGACGTAAATCCATGCCGTTCCACATACGAGCTGGTAGAGCGTTTCTTATCCTGTTCCTGGCATGGTTAGTCGAAAAATTGGTGCAATTTTAGTGGGCAGAAATAAATGTTTCGTTTAGTTGCGTGAGTGAGCGACGAAATTGAGATCGCGTTTTAACGCCATGATTTGACGTTTTTCTCTGTCTGTGATGCGATTACGGTAAAATTGCGTCGCTCGATTCGGACGAAATTTGGTAAATTTTTGTGCAAAGCTGGAAATACGAAACGGATGGAGAACCAAATATTTCAATGTTTTTATTACAGGAAAAATGTGAAGGGGGATTCGACTACTTTTCTCCCCAACATCATTGTCTCCATTACCACCTCCCTCCCCCACCCCAATTTCCAGCCAAATCTGCACTGCTAACCATTCACTGACCCTGAGAAAGTTTCCCTTTACCCCTCTCAATAACGCACCCGGGGACAAGGGAGGGGCCGAGAGGGGGGGGGGGTGCCCTCCAAGGCAAATAATTCTGAAAAACCGACGAAATTGTTGAAAAAACGCAGCTAAATGACACAAAAATAAACGAAAAAGTAGAAAAATCATCCTGCGGCCCCTTCCAAAAATTATTTCTGGATCCGCCCTTGTCCGGGGAGGGGGGGAGGCAAAGGGGTCAAATGACTTCCACCACCAAGATCTGAAGTTAAAAGTAAAGGTTTGCATAAATAAACAAATAATGCAGTAGCCTATGGTAAAACTGGCAAAAATGTTTACGGTGTTCCGGAGGGTTTACAGCACCCCCAACCTTTTTCCAGGTCCCTTTTTTTTGCCTTTCTTTTCGCCTTTTTTTTTCCGGACCCTAGTCCTCGTTCTGAATTTCAATTGCCTTTACCCTTCCCAAATAAATTTCTCCCTCCCACCAAACCAAAAAGAAAATAAAGTCTAAAACTTTTACGTGAATTGTCACATCGCCATTATTATCAAACGTTTACAAGGCCTCGGGTTTGCTTCGATGTTCCACTTCATTGAGTAACTTCCAACCGATCGTGTTCATAAATATTCACTAGCACACGAGTTCCTGCAACTCAATTACTACGACGCTTCAAGGACAGTTTGTTAAGAGGACTGCACTTTTTTTACAGTTTCGTTATGTCATTTCAATTTTTTTTAATCGCTAAACGGAAACTGAAAGTAGGGTGGGACTTGAAACAGTGACTCATCGGAGCGCTATTCGTTCCACATATTATCATTTTATTGCCTGCGTGCGATAGGTAGGCTACGATTTTCCAATCGAAACCGAAACAAAAAAATGGCCTTGTTGTGACATGATGGAGCGCTGCTACATTTTATGGTTGGCCATTGGTGTTTATGGCTGCGATTATTACTGCTTTTATACCGTAATTGTGAATATTTAAATCAATTGATAACAGCTTCAACTGATTTTAAGTATAACAGTACTATGTTTAGCGTTTGTAACACAAAATTACACTTGCACCTCCCTATAACGAGAATTTTTAGACAATAAAAAAGTCGTTATTTTCGCTAAAGCTTATTCGTCGATGGATAGAAAAATTAACCCCGCATTTAATAATAATAAACATGATTAAACCAATTATAGTGAGAATCGATTTGTTTCCTCTTGCAAATACAGCGATCGGTATGGCTACTAATTGTCTAACACGTGTGATACCCCTCGTAAGAATACAATCCTAACAACCAAATGATTTCTTGGCCGCGGTTCCACGACGCGTATGCATCCGTAAGACCAGTGGTCGCTTGCATTTCTAGCTTTTTTGCGTCAATCCCCCATACATGTTTTGATCAACTGCGTCGGATGCCATGGCGGCGCGCACCTCTCAATTAAAGACGAGCCCACTACGATTCTTCAATTGGTTTCATTTTAAACTGTAAGTTTAATTAGAACACTAGTGAACTGAATCAACATTAAAAATATTCAGCACCGTTTGGCAGTTTTATGATACGGGAGGCCTCCAAACCGTTTAGTCTCGGCGTTTTGCACATTTCATTTATGCGACGTTGCCATATCGCACGACTGATGAGGATGAAATATCGAGATAGCACAGTCATTGCCGAAAAGTTGTTTTATGAATTTGATTCCCCCTCCCCTCCCTTAACAACAAAAAAACAAATGTCATAAAGTTGTTTTAAATATTTCTCCTTCCCCCAACCTCCCGTAAAAAGTTCTACGCAGTAAAGTCATGAAAGATTGTCCAAACAAGTAGCCCAAGCCTACATTGATTTCGCGCATGCCGGCATTAGACTATACATATAACTTTGTTATCCAGTTCGTACGTACGAGATCAGTGTATACGTCAGTGGTCTGTTGAATAAAATTGATCAAGTTGCCAGTCATTGGTCGGTTGGTGGTGACATCAGCCGCTGACGAAGACTACATAGTTCCCAGTAATTGGTCGTGGATGGATGACGTCAGTCGCCTGAAGAAAAAATAACGAACCCCGTACGTTTGCGGCGAACAAAAATCTTTGAGCGGAGGATTTCCCCAACGGATTCGACCGATTTTCGAACTTAGACCTAGAAATGTGCCATACAATGTGTGTGCAAAATTTGACAGAAACCCGAAATTCGTTAAAACGCTATATAGCGCGAACACACAGACAGACAGACAGATAGACACCCATACAGACAAACCGTTCGCATAAGAGTCTAATCAACTCTAATGATAGAAATAGCAACACCGCTTGCTCCGTTGGCGTCGTCTCACTTCGCTCGAGGAGGTTTGCATGAAGAAACTATGACGTCATGAACAAACATGAGGGTGAAAGAAATAACTTTGACGACATTTGTGAAGGTTTTTTCGCGTATTTGAAGCCAAACCGAAGCGCAATTTAATTATCTTTCATTTGGTCCTACTCCCATCTTTGTAGATGCCTTGGTTCAAGAGGAGCAGCGTTACAAACACACACGCATATCAGAGGCTTTTAATGATGTAGATAGTATTATCGATAAATCAGTTTCTAAAAGCATGTGTTATTGTAACAACTACCGCTTGGGCCCCACGTAGCACTGAAAGAAGTAATATGCTATATCTAGTTAACATTCTAATCTACGATTACTTTTTGAGGCAGATTATTCGAAATGCTAGGTGTGATTGCTCGATTAGTCACACAACAACTTCCAGTATTTGTTGCACAGGAGGGTTTAGTTTTACGGCATGCCAACGGGTAACTTTAATGCACAAAAGCTTAAAAAATTCGTCGCAATGTAAGTCGATGAGATTAAGTTAAAATCTGATGGATTAGGAAGGATGAGATGACGTGTGAATGTTGGCTAAACATTACGCATAATGAATCATTGTTTTTTCCGTTGGCGGTAGCGCCCTAGATTAAGCATAAATTCCTTTGCCGAAGAGAAATAAAAATTGCAGTTAGAATTAAACAGGACGGAAAGCCAATCGGTTCCTAAGGGTTATATAAATACAGATGCAGACCTAATTACGTTGCGTTTTGTACTTATATCAGACTGCCTCAGCAGGGAATCAGCCGTGTCGGTATATGGCTCATCGGTGGACCTTTCAAAGTTCTTGGGTTCTCAAGCCTACGGTACTGGACGACTCCTAGCGTGTGTGTCACTAACAGATAACGGAAAAGCAGCAAGCTAACGAGCTTGAAGTGGAGCGAGGAACTCGATCTAAATCGTATTCGAGCTGACTCGAGTTTGATTCCCGATCAGATGACGACACATGACATATTTACAATTAGGTGGCTGCATATTGGGATTCACAGTTGTCATGCAAATGGTGTTTATTTACATTTGTTTTGCTTGAATAATAGATTGGTTTTATTCAGGAAAGTAACATAAGTAGTACATAAGGAGAAAAGTACATAAGTAGTGCATGACTTGTGCATTTTTGTGTTTAGATGTCTACGTAAACAAACAAAAAAAAGCGACAAATTTAAAACTCTCTGGAAATTTCATGCCATAATTATTTTTATGTAAAAATTTTCGCCGCAGACGAACATTGCTTCGCGGTGAGCAGCGTAATACTGAAATTGATAATTAAGAATAAATAAATAAATTAAAACTTAAAAAATGCATCGTTAGTCTTAGATTCGTGGATATTTTTCCCCGGACATCACTTCCACCCTTTTGTTGGGGTGTTGTGGGTTTTCCCCCCCCCCCCCCCCCCCGGCCCCTAGACCGAACATTTTTCCCGCAAACATTTTCCTCACGAACATTTTCTCATAAGGAAAAAAATATTTACTTAGAGATAACAAACAGTTTTATTTTTATTGAAAATGACATTGTACTTACAAGGGGGGGGGGGGGGGGCAGAGCCGACAAATTCCTCCAGAAAAAACTCAAACCACCAGCTGATTTTCTCGAACGTCATATTCAGTTTGATCCCCCTCCCCCTTACAAAATACCACTGGTTGACAATGGGGGGGGGGGGGCAAGGGGGCGGAGCGAGCGGTTTTTACTCCCTCCAAAGAAAATGAAATGAAAAAATTGCCAAAGTTGTCGGAAAAAGTGGGACAATTGAGACAAAGCGTAGAATAATGGGGGAAAAAAACTTGTAGAAAAGTCATAAATTTGCCTAGGGAAAAAAATCGGGAAAAAGTTACAAAGTGGACAATAATTTCTATAGCCTTCGTCTAGTCTGGCAGTGAGTTTCTGGCAGTTCTAATTGGGAAGCAGTTCTGGCAGTTCCTGGCAGTTCTACCACTGGTACCACAGTACCACTCTCAGATGTGCGAACGATTTCCCATCCGGTTCATTCTGGTAGTGTGCGCTCTATCACACGAACATCAACGATGATGAACACCCAGAAGCTTGTGAACGCGTAATGAGTGATGTTGTTCAAATGGACTGTCCAAAAATGGCATGTCTCGACACCGAAATCGAATTAAAAAAAAACACATGTACGATAAAAAAGGAATAAAGTCCAATAAAGTGTACAACATCACAATTTCACTCGACGTTTTGAGTCACCTCAGACTCATTATCACGAGTATACATACTAACATACATATTTACTAAGGAGTAAAAGTCATTAAAAGGAATAATTTTAGAAACCCGTGTTCTCATGAAAAGAGCTGCAGTCTAGGGCAAACGACAGATCGGACATTATCGAAATATCAAAGTAAAAATTAAAAATTTTAAAAATGTAAAAGTAACCAAGTAGGGACCGCGATCAGTGCTGCTTGCAGGCACGAAACGAATTCCAGCAACTTGGCAACTTTTAAACTGTTTAACATTTTTAAATGTTTACTTTGCTATTTTGGTATTGTCCCATCTCTCGTTTGCCCCAGCCTGTTTTGTTCTAGTGAACATGGGTTTCTGAAATTACGCCTTTTAAAGACTTTTACTCCTTAGTAAACATGTTTGTTATTATGTACTTTTGACAATGAGTCTGAGTTGGCTCAAAACGTCGAGTGAAATCGTTGTGTCGTGCATTTTATTGGTTTTTATTCCTTATTTATGCAGCACCGAAACACAATATTTTAAAACGGTTAATTTGGGGCTTTTTTCATGTGACGTTTTTCCTACAACTGCTGGTTGATGGCTGATATATGGAATGCACTAATCGGTGGAGATTATCGCCTATTATTGAGCATTATCGCTCTTTTCTGCCCCTCCTCCTCCTTCTTACTCACGAGAGGAACTGCCTTGAAGTGTGAGTAATTTACGTTCCTCATTACTTTCCCTACCTGGGGTGTGGGCGTGAGGAAGCGAGAGCGCGACCGAAAGAAGTGAGCTACCAGAATGAAGTCACTTCCCGTTCACGTGAGTGGAACTTTTATTCGGCTTGCACTGGTTAAATGTATTACAAGGTAATTGGGGTAGGAAATTAGTCACGAATAATTTGTCATTTGTTTTTGTTTCCTTCTAATGTTTGTTACTTACAGTGGAGAGATATGGTCCGGGGGTTTTCGTTTTCCATGGGTGAAAAAACCCTGGGGTTGGAAAAATGTGAGCTATGGTCAGGGTGAAACAGAAGGGGAGGGAAAAGTCGAGGTGGTCGAACCCGGAGGATTTTCTGCTGACCCCCCCCCCCCCCTGAGGAAGTATCGAGTAGAAACCTCTAGGGAAAATATTCCACCCTCTAATATCCCAGGGGAAAATGATGTAGTGAGTTACGCATCAGAGGGTGTTTTAACCGAAACCCCAGGGGTTCCTTCCCTTCGACTTGCACGAGAGCCTATCCCACCACTTTTAACTTTTGAAAATCCCTGGGGATTTCCCCAAAACTTCCAGGGTTCGACCACCTCGGGTTTCGCTTTTCTCTGGGTTAATTTACATCTTACCGTATCTCTCCACCGTTAGGGACTGGTCATTATTTGTCACGGGGGGGGGAGGGAAATTGGAGGGTCATGAAGTTTTTGTATCCTCTCGAGAGAGGGTCATACATTTTTCAAGTCCCGTTAAGGGAGGGGGGGGGGAACACACTGATCATCTGGATGAAAAATGTATGGATCTAAAAAAAATGGCAATTTCAGCAGTCAACATTTCTAAAAACGCCTCAGCTTCCGGTGGCAAGCCCCCCTGATCTCCTCATCATGTGAGTGTTTCCAAGGTTTTGAAGCTATTAGTACCATTACTGCAAGTATAGTTTTTACAAAGAACTTTGTAGAAAAGCCTTGGCACCTGGTTTCTTGGCTCCTGTCTTTCAGGTGCTAACAGTGTTACGGAAGTGGCATACAAGCAAACAATGTGTTCAACATACTAATTGTATGAATGTCGACAAGAGATAGGTGTATGAAACATTTCATACAATAATTTCATAGAATAATTTCAACCCAACATGTCTTTTCGTTAAAAACGATACACGTTTCCTTACAACTGGGTAACTGTCGGTGTAGAGAGCGACTTACTTAATTTGGCTACAGAACTAATCTTGGTTATAGGAATCATCTGCAGATAGTCTCAATGGGTATAC
>JAHWFP010188758.1:16771-31645 GCA_023313725.1 Lithobius niger
GGGGGGGGGGGGGAATCACGTTATTTTTGGATTTGGGGGGATCAAGATTTTTTCAGGGTCTCGAAGGGGGTGGGGACCATCGAAAATTTGGCGGTAGCATTTTCATTACCTCGCCCCTCCCCACCCGGCCATAAATAATAACCGGTCTCTGATTAGGTTGTGATGCTTAGAGTCATTAGCTTCCCTTAGAAAAAAAAATGCCTAGGGACAAAAATTCGGTGCACTGCTATACAGCAAAACGAACGATTGAGTGCCATTGTCTACTCGATCTTACGCAATTAGGAATAAAATTATATTATCTACCTCATTAAAAACGTGCGGTGTGCGTGCGTGTTTGTTTCTCTACTCCTACGGATCTATGGCACGTACAAAGATGTGAGTAGCGTTGAGTGAAAGATAATTAAACTACGCGACGCCCAAAAAATGCTCTGAAAGCTGATCATGACGTCAGAGTTCGAACAGGTAAAGCTACAGTTCAGGCAAACTTATCAGAAAGAAACAAGGTTGTAAACATAAAACCTAAAAGGACGATGACGTATTTTGCGTTATAGCCTGCTTAGTATTAGCAACACTGCAGTCATACAAGACCTATATGATTGTAGTGTTGCTAACACCAAGAATTTCTAGGGTTGGGAGGAGAATTTGTAAAATGTCCCTATTGAAACGTGTTACATTCATTCCTATTAGTTCCATCCGAGTTTTCAGAGGGCGGCACGCGTTCCATTTGGTAATTTTTCCCCATTTTTCAGCCAAAATCTAAGACGTTTCAGTTGGGGGTTTCAGTCACGAATTCTCCTCCCCAACCCTATTAACTCTTGCTAATACTGAAACATTTGCCTTTCCGAAGCACGGGGATAAGTGGATTGAGCGAGGGAAGCGAGCGGTTTCCATGACCTCTTCACCCTTTTGCCTTTAACTTCTTTTATGAGCGGCATAAAAATGAAGTTTAGGCCTACTTAATACGAGATACCAACGCTGAAGTAAACGAAATTACAGATAAGATGACGAGACGGAGGGTAACATCGCTACGCCAAATAGAGGAAAACATCGTAAAACTAAACATCGTAAATCGAAATTACTACTAAATAAATCGAAAATCGAAATCGTAAATCGAAATCGAAACCATAAATCGAAATTATTTCGAAGAATCGTTCTGCGGAACAAAAAACGCAAGATTTTTCATGTCAAATGTCACTCGTGCTTTTACGAAATCGATAATTTATTGCTTTATACCACTCAACTACTTTCCAGAAATTAAATCTGGATTAATTAAATCTGGAAAGGAGTTTGGTACTAAAACACACAAACTATCGAATTCATAGAAGTACTTGGGGTATTATAGTTGAAGTTTTATACTTGGGTTATTCAGCAAAATTAACCGGGTATTTTAAAACACCCAACACGTCAAGAAAAGTAAAATTTAAAATAAGATCCGATGGGGTACCATCTTTAATAATCCACAATCCTCGGTAAATCATCGGGTAATCCTATCTGGAGGAAATCCGTGGTTATCTTGGTTCAGTAATCTGCTGTATTTCGAGAAAAACCACGGTAATCCTGTATGCAGAAGAGTCAACAAATCAGTGGTAATCCAGAGTTCATGTAGTTCCGTAGTTCATGTACTGTAGTAATCCACTAATCTGAAGTGACGTAGTGAAATCCGTAGTAATTCATGTAGCAGTTCGAAGTATACCACACAATCTTAGCTCGGCAAGCTTGGTAATCCGAGTTAATATTAACACGGAGGTTATCCGGTGTTAATTCATTGGTAATGCATGGTAATATTTGGTAATCCACGTTTGTGACTATAGACTAACAGTTAAAACCGACTCGAGAAGGTAACAAAATAAATCAAAATCGAAAATAAAATAACCAAAGTCGATTCTCGTGTACGAAAGCCATAAAACCAGAATCGATGTTAACTCCCACCCTTATCCCGCCTCTCTCCCCCCCCCCCTCCAAAAAATAAAAATAAAGAAACTGCACAAGTCGAATTTATTGTTGTAATTACGTGTTGTCTGCGCAATCTGTAATCAGTCAGTTTCCTACAAAAAAAAAGCTTTCGGAGGGGGGGAAAAAACGCTATCTTTTTTGTTTCCTTATTTTTTGTCTTTCTTTTTGCGCGAAAATTATCTGCAATGACACGTTGTTGTTTTTTTGCTGTTACGGAGCTTCCGTCTCCATTGTCTACTTAACAACTAGTTCGAAGAAAGCATTCTTAAATAATACCAAATGGATCGTCATTACACAGGTAGTTCGTTAACCTGCCGCAAAACTCTTAATCCATTCAATGGTGGCGGTAGTTCCGATTTTTTCCAGTAACAAGTCTTTGGTTCTTTTCAGCAATTACAAAGGTAATTTTGAAGATTTCCACGTAAACATTAAACTATTAAAAATAAAAACAAACGAATTCGTTTGATGTTTAAGGCAAGGTTTAACTGAGCGAAAGTCAAAACATGAAACGAACACGAACAAAGCTTTTCCTGTAAGGTTTTAACGCTGCTGTTTTAGTAGTGTTTAGTCCACGTTAAACCTCACTGCCGAATTAAACATTTTTGGAACTTTTTTCTGTTGAAGCTATGTAAGTTTATTTGTAGTTGGTGTGTGGTGGTCTCCTGTCTGCATGTTTGTGTCCATCGTATTAATGCTTCTGCAGCTGAACGGTTTAGATACATAAAGACTAGCAACTAATCGTCATTGACGGCAGCACAAAGATGATTTGGCTGACAAGTAGTGCTAATTAAACCCTGCAAATAAAAAATGAGGAAACGAATGATGAGAGTACATGAATTTCACGTCTATTTAAAGCTAATTTGATTAAATTTTAACTGTATAAAAAAAAAACGATGCACCTTAACTTTGCATTTATTAATAACAATGGTAATAATTGCATTTGCTAATAATAGTAACTTTGCAGTCGCCATTAAAAATCGTAATAAAAATAGTAATTTAAAATAGTATCAAAACAGTAATACAAAATAGTAATAAAAAGGGTAGTAAAAATTGCTAATAAAAACAGTAAATTTGCGTTTGCTAATAACGGTGGTGATAATTTTATATTGCTATTATTGTTATTTTTTTCTACGATGCACTCAAACTTTGCATTTGTTGCATATGTTGACATTTGTAATTCTTGTGTTTTTAGTTACTTTTTTTATTATGGTAGCCAACACGCCACATGCGAGCATTAGCTCTTGTGGGGTGAGGGCACATACGGAGTTTTGTACCATTTGCCTGGTACAATAAACCAATTCATTCATTCAGATACAGGAACACCTAAACAAGACTTAAATTCGTATACTAACATTTCTTTATCAAAGTAGCAGTTTTGGGAAATCCCTTATAATCTGTCAAGTTCGTTAAAGAATTGTTCCCAGCGAGATAACCTTGTACGAGACATAACAAATGCACCGTGTTGCTTTCTTATCGTTTTAGGCCTAACCATAGTAAAACGGATCTCATATGGCACTTTAGTAAAACCGGATCTAAAATGGCGCTTTAGTAAAATCAGATATAAAATGGCGCCTTAGTAAAATTGGATCTAAAACAACACATTAGTATAATGGGATCTAAAATGGCGCCTTAGTAAAATTGGATCTAATATGGCACCTTAGTGAAACCGAAAGTAAAATGGCGCTGCTTGTCTGCCACATACTAAATTATGAACGTTTACAAATAATTTACTTGCGATGGCAGTTTCCAAAATCAAATGCTGAAAAAATGGAAAAGGATTTATGCCAATACATGTCTGGATCAAAATTGTAAGAGAGTTGTCTACAAAATTAAAAAGTATGATGGTAAAATGGTAAAACCCAGCCTTTCAATGTCAAAATCTGTCACGAATGAGCCGAGGTTCTTGCGCATACAATCAGAAACAGTTGGCAGTTTAAACATGGGGATAAAGGGGTTTTAATGATATAGTGGTTTAATTATATAGGTACTCAATCGTACAACCTAAACATCGTAAAACGGTGATAGAACTGCGGAACTTATCTATTTTTTAATTCAGCAGTATGGAATTAAATTATTTTTAATATCGTAGTTTCTAATGGCGATTATTTAATGAAACTCTGAGCATTAAGTTTCGTTTTGGGAAGAAAATTTTAAAAAATATGTTCTCGTTACTTGTATGACGAATTCTTACAGCTCCTAAGGTGGGTTCTCACTTTAAGTAGAAGGTCAAAGTTTTGCTTGACTTACTATCAAAATTTCATTTCTTATAATTGAATCGTTGGCATAATCAACACAAAATCCACCGTAAATTTACAGTTTTGGTGTGTGAAGTGATACTAAAAATTATAATAATGGGTTTATAATTGGTTAATGTATTACTTCCAAGCGAGCTCACAAAAGACAGGATGTTACAGTCCTTCTTCTTAAGGCTGTAGTGGTCGCTGGAACCTTGGCTTTCCTCTGTGTTAGTGGTTTAGTAGAATTACTCTCGGTTAAATAATTTTGCTATTATTTCAGTTTGAGCTGGAAACTGGTGCAGAAAACATTGCTGTAAGAATCCCGCCGCTGCCACCAATTCTTGTATTTCAATTAGGATATGCCCGAAGGCCAGTAATCTAATACAGCTGTGACAATGTTAGGTTGATCAGAAGATTCAGTAGATCAATAGTAGTGTATACGTTGAGAAATGCTTCGTTGTTTGCAGTAAAACCATTGAACACACAGTTGAAGCATATGCATATTATAACACCTGGTATTGTCGACAGCTTCATTTTACATTACCAAACATATAGGCGGGGAATTCTGCATATCTATCTTGTTTATCAGACAGCAGCGCCAAAGTTTTATAATGCTTCATTACCATACCACTTTAAAACCATCTGGTTGACATTGAAACCATTTGGTTGACATTGAAACGTTGCTTACTGTTACTGTTTAGTGTCTCTTGGATAGCAATCACTCTCTTGAGCATGTCTCTTGTTTCTGCCCCGTAAAACAAAACGTGTATCTGATTGTTGTAATATTTCTATAAACACTTTATACACATCTGATGAATATTACTGACTGTTGAGCAATTTCAAACATGAGCCAGAATTCAAGTGTCTAAAATATTTTCCCCAAGTGATAGAATACGTTCCTGGAGAAAAGACATCGTTGATGCAGATGCCTAAAGCTGACGCGGTATGCCCAAGCAAGCAGGTCGCCAGCTCTAGCCGTAAATTGAGGCCTAAATACACAAATATAAGCGTAATCCGACAAGTTTTGGCCTAATTACTCAAATATAGGCATAATCACATAAATTGAGGCGTAATTGCGGCGTAATTGCACAAATATAGGCGTAATCACATAAACTGAGGCATAACTACACAAATATTGGCGTAATCACACAAGTTTGGGCCTAATTGCACAAATATAGGTGTAATCACACAAGTTTGAGCCTAAGACCCTAAATATAGGTGCAATCACACAAACTGAGGCCTAATTACACAAACATAGGTGTAATCACAAATTGAGGCAAAATGATACAAATACAGGCGTAATCACACAAATTTGAGATTAATTACCCAAATATATGCATAATCATATAAATTGAAGCGTAATTACACAAATATAGGAGTAATCACAAATTTAGGTCTAATTACATGTTGCACAGTCATCAAATACAGTAGAGGACCAACACACACAAAAAAAAACAATCAACGCAACGTGTTAGGGAAAGAATTAGTTTACATCTCAATGCTATCTCCAATATCTAACATTTTCTATCACCGAAAGGATAAGCCGTATCCGTATTTGTCTTGCCTTTTCTTCTGAGGGATCCACCAACACACATTTGCAGTTTTAGTTGACAACGGTCACGCTCATACCAAGTTTCAATCTAGCTACGAGGAATGTTGCATAATTATTCACGGCACAGAAATGTTTACATTTACTCCTCACCACCTAGCAAACAAATAAAGCTGTGCAACCCTTCACTCTCTTCACCTTGGTACGAGCACCGATTTCACGCAAAACAAACTTTGTGTACCTCCATATACGGTCTTCTTTGTGGAACCAAGCTGAATACATATTAAGATGGTTGTTTGTTTTGTCTTTTTTTTCCCTCTAGCATCCTTCTGTTTCTACCCTGGCCATGGCCTCCACTCCTCCACCAACATGACGGAGACGACTGTGCCAAAAGGAACCGTAGTTACGTACAAATGCGACAAGGGATTCGAACTCTTCAAGTCTGACAGGAGGGTATGTCAAGATGATGGGACGTGGTCTGGAACGCAAGCCATTTGTGGTAAGAAATATGGGGGACATAGTTTAAGAGAATCGGGCACGTCTTGGGGTTGAGCATAGGTGCTAGCAGATAGCATTGAACTACAACTATAGTCTGTTCCATAATTCGAATAGAGATGATCACAAACTCGCCATGGGAATATACATCAGCTCAAAAAAATAGGTCCCAGTTTAAATAATCGTTACGATGCAAAGGCCCGTTAACGTCGACATTCAAATTATCACAGGGAATTAACATAGGTTGCTGTTGTAAATTTAAGCTTTCCAGCGGGGTTTGGAGTGCAGTCCCGAAGCTGAACTGTTTTATCACTTAATTAATTCCGTTTGTGATTGCTGGAGGGCGTGTTTTTTTTTTTATCACAGTTGTTTTTTATCGGTTGACAGTAAGGAACAATGTTAAATTTAATCAGTCTGAATGCCATTACTGGTGTGCAAGCTTACGCTACTGGTGGGCACAGTGCCCACTAGTTAGTACATTAAAAAAATGTCCAGCTACAAAGAGTTAATTAGTTTTTTTCTAAAATAAAGTACAAGTCCGATCTGTATTTTATTTTCTGTAATATAAAATACACAAGTGTCTAGTAGTCTCCGTGCTCGTTTATATTTTATCGGGATAGGTTAGGATGCACGTTAATGTTATCGCTGAATCTTGGCGGGCGACACACTAGTGTGTTTCTTAATAAACAAACGCCCATCGTATTAGTTGAGTGCACCAGAAAATGCTGTAAGTTGGTGGTAGGCTTCATCTATATGAGACCGCAATATCTACCCTTCGCCATTTAACTCCCTTCCCCCATTAGGACCCCCCTCCTCCCCCACATCTTGCTCCTCCTCCATACCTGTACCATTAATGTTTTTTATCTTAGTCTGTACCTGCTTTTTGTCTTCGATGCCAGTAGTCCCTGGTTCATTGGAGAAGAGAAGGGCCAACAAATAAACTTCTGCTCATGCCGATTGTGAAATGTAAAAGGCCTTAGGTATAACCATGGACTCACCTAGCAAAACTGTTCCTCTCCGCACCAAGATAACCTTAGCAGTTGAAAAGGACATTAATTCCACTAATTCCTGTCCATTTTCTGTGCCGACAGTGTTAAATAAACCCTTCCCAAGTATCTAACTTTCCGGTGGGTGGAAGGGGAGAAGCTTAAGCTATTCCACGTCTCAGGAACTTTTTCCATATAATGAGAAGTGGGAGACCCGAAATGGACTGGTTACCAAACTTTTTTTTTTTTTGGATTCTTTAAAACGGTTGCATTGCCACTAAGTAATGGCATGGCAAGCCAAATGGTAAGGCTTGCATATGCTTTCATGTAGTGCAACTGAAATTAGTCGTAGGACAAATACTTTATTTTCCTTTTTAGAAACTCTTCTCCAGATGATACTTGGTTTATGTTTCGAGTATTAGACGAACAAACAAACACGCACACATGCGTTGAAAGAAAATAATATCTTTTTAGATGTTAGGATATTTAAAGATGTTGTCCTCCTAACGAGTACGAGCTCTAGGACAAAAACAGTTAGGCTACTTAACGATGAGAACCCAACCTATAGTTTTAACTTGTTCTTTGCTTTCGTAAATGGTGAACATACTAGCAGCTTGAATGGATCAAGACAACTCACATCTCATTACATTTCTTTCCAGCGAGAAACGTGGCGAGGCACAGGCAGGTGGTCCGGATATCTTCTTTTATCGATAACGGCAACTCAGAAACGTCCCAGCTCATCTTGGATGGCTACTACAGCACGTGTTCGGTTGCTCAAAACAGCAAAAATGTTGCATCGCAGTGGACGATCGACTTACTCGAATTTCAAGACATCATCCACGTCCAGGTGGTGTTCGGCGAACCTCTTCAAGGTAAGGATTCTACCAGTTTATAATTGGAAATCGAACAAGAATGATTGTCATTTTCCAATCTAATGACATTCCCAATCCACGCACACCGTTTTTAGCTTCAATCTCTGTTTTAGCAAACACACTTTTTCCCATACCACTCCACCAGTAATCCAAAAGTGAAATTTGTCCACCTTCTTTAGGAACCAATACGGAAATGATGTCACGAAAATTTTGTCCCTTATTTACCCCCTTCCCACACCTTCATATTTTTTCTCAACTTTTGCACCCGCCCCACCCAGTAAATGACGTCGAAATAGTCGACCCCCTTCACCTCCACCCTCATTAGTTACTAATGAAGATGGCGGAAAAATTTTAAATCTAGATGGATTTCACAGATTTTGCACGAAAATACCTAATGACTTTTTGTTTTTTTCTCTTCCTCTTCACCCCATTTGTGAGTTTCTGTGTGATGTCAGAAATTCAGTGATCCTCTTCTACCCCCTCCCGCCTTGTCCAAAACCGTCACACTCCCATAAATCCCCCGTCCCACTTCTTGCGTGACGACATTCGTGTATGGCTTCCTAGTGACCAGAATCAGAGTTACCAGGTTACCAGATTTAGTAATTATCTGGTAATCTGGTCACTTGATCTGCAGCTCATTCAGGTCAGTAAATCCTCCTCTTCACTCCTCAGGTGACATCATTTGTTTACAGCCCCTTTGTAACCAATACCATAGTTACCGGGTCACCGGATTATCTCTTTACCTGGTCAGCAGGTCAACCGGCTGAGTAAATTCCTCTCCCCACTCCTTGCATGACATCTTTTGTTTACAGCACCTTTGTGACCCGTACCAGAGTTATCAGAATGTTTTGGTGTGTTGATATCAATCCTTTGAAGGGTCGAGCCATTCGGAAGTTGGCGGCCCCTTTTACCAATTTTGGTTTCTGGTTACTGCACTAAATTGTTTACATTTCTTATAATCTATAGTACAGGCCATCAACTACATCATTTACTTTTATTTATTTTCTACAAACTTGACATTTCTTTATAATTTTTCCATGAAAATTGCCACTCTTCCTGCATTCTTCACTTTATAAACACTGTCGAAGCTCAGTACTAGAAGCAGTACTGGTGGTGTAGTGGATCGCGTTTTCAAGTTATAACGTCATGTATGGGAAGTGCCCGGTTCAAACCTTCCCAATGGACATTTTTTTTTTTTTTAAGAGAAATTTTTCTTTAGATGTTGAAGTCATGCCAACCACTTTGATATTGTTGGCCCATCGTTGGCTAAGTAGTGTCAGCAAGGTCTGGTTTTAAACACAGGCCCAACGTTGACTCTATGTAAGACATTGGCCAACGAGACAAAATAAGATTGGGCCAACCGTTGGGTGCAAACGACGGCTCAACAATTAACAATTCGGAGTACAACGTTTGCCAATTATTGGCCAACAAATCATTGTTACTTGGGTAATGCCTTGTGTTCAATGCGCCACGGAGGCACAGCAAACACCGCCAGCCCCCCCCCCCCCCCATGTAAGATTGTAAGAAGTAACAATATCTAGTCAACTTTCTAATCTGTGCATCTTCTTACATTATAAACCAAAATCTCACAGCAGAAATGAAGCAACCGCAACGACCCCCGGAAGGGAAATAATGAAAACATGCGTGTGTCAATTCTTTGGCATGAAGTTGAAACTGGGACGTTGTTGCCCTGAAAAGAAGTTGAAATTGGCACATTGTTGCCTCGACTAACAATTGGTTCTAACAATTATCCTTCTAACTAAACACCGTGGTAATCTCAAGGGCAAGTATTACATGACGTCATGCACACTTCTTTTTCACACGGTACGCATCGCTTAAGCCACAGCGAAAGACTGGGAGTTAGGGGGTGGGGGGGGGGGGGCAAAGTGAGCTGTTACCATTAAGCATACGATTACTCATTAACTGAACATAGAAGAGAACAAACAAACCAGCACGGGACCCGGGAGCAGGGAGCCGGGTACGTGTTTAACTACGTATAGCAAAGAGGAGAAAGGGAAGGAAACCAAGAGGAGATGGAGAGGACGGGATAAAAGGAGGAGGGGAGGGAGAGGATTGGCGGAAAGGAGGGAGTGTTACACAAACAAAAATCGACTGTTGCAGTGAACGATCAGGCAGCACCAAGCAAATACTGGGAAACAACCACGGGTCAAACAAATCCCCGGGCGAAGCCGGGTACGATGCTAGTATAGTAATAAACCTAGTGAAGTCCATAGGAAAAAAATGTAATAGCTAGATCCTAATACTTGTATAGAAAATGATATCAAGAATTTAAAGTGATATTAACATTTTCGTTGGTCTAGATGTTGTCTTCGAAGTATACGCCGGAGATACTGCAGATGCCAAGCAAGCACTGCCCATTGTACCAGCCGTTGACCAACCTTTCGTGCATCCGGTTTTTGTAGGTAAGTTAAAAGACTGTCTCTCAGTCCAGTTCGCAAAGTTTACCCTTAAAATAATTGTATTTTAAAGAAACTTCTTTTCTTTGTTTTGTTTTTTTTACTCGCATTATTTTTAGGGCAGAGGTCATGAAACAATGTTGCTTCCCCTCCTTGTGTATGTTGGTGAACTCTAGGTCACCACTGAGAAAGACTGAACAGCTACTTAGCTCGACTGGAGCCCGTAACCAGTATCCGTCTCGGTAGCGCAGTTGGATGAAGCTCCCGGGCTAGTCAGTGGGAAGTCTTGGGTTCGAGTCCCCGTCGGGGCTGTTGTCAGTTCTTTCTTTCTCACATTAGTGTATCTCGTATCTTCACAAGGGCAGTCTTTAATGCAGGTTGTTAGCTTCGTTTCTTTTCTTTGTACTTCGTACTGCCACGAACAATCAGTAACATGCTGGTCCGTAATTTTTTTTATTTACAATATTGGTGGTTTGAGGGCCAACGTGGATAAAGGCTAAAACCATCTAGATTTTGGTGTAGAGACACGAGAGTGCACATAAGCCAAATGAACAGTTATTTATATTTATTTAATTACAGCAGGAGCCTATACGTAGAAAACAACTAGGAGCGTGACTCGGTCACTTCCGCTACAGTGTTAAGTCAGGAGCGGCTACAGTGGTGTACAAATTTGTTAGCAGAGGTCGTCACCTGCCTGAGATGATTAGAGGTGTGCGTCACGTTCTCAAGGCTAATTTTCGGTCCTTTCTTTGTAAACAATAAGTGTTTAACATGGAAACAATACCAAAGTGGTAATAAAAAAACTAAACAGAGAGACAATCAGTTGTTCGTAATTTGCTCGAGCCAACAATAAAATAGAGCGTTGCTTTCGTAGCACACGTCTGCTTCGCGTGCTAAGTTTCAGTTTCGATTTTATACAACTTGGCGCAGGCGCAGTACTGTTGCTCCTTCTGGCGTTAGCATATCGTACTAAATTAGTCACTCCTAACATAGACCAGCCACACACACTCCTAGCTGTTTTCTATAGGCTCCTGATTATACCATGTATGGTTCGCCTTTGTTTAATTCCATTTATTAATTTTCAGAATTCGAACTTGGAGTACGAGAAACGACAGCTTACGATTTGTGGCTTGAAAAACCTGTGAACGCTCGGTTTGTGACTGTTCGAGTGGCACGTTATGCGGCCAGGAAGGAAATTTCTTTGTGTGAAGTATCTGTATATTCAACCAATGGTAAAAAAGCAACATTATTCTTTCTTTCTTTTACCTTTTATTTATTCATGTATTTGTTAAATTTAATTTAGAGAAACTTTAATTCAGAGAGTGTTGCTGAATGTCTACAAAGTCCATGTATTTGTTCTTAATTAATATGTTTGTTATTCATTTTATAAATAATAAAAAGAAATACACACTGCACATGAATATTAAACAACACAGAACAGGAATAAATACAGCGAATTTTGGACATAAAAACAATAAATAAAAATAAAAATTAACTAATTCGTCAATTAGCTACTATTTTATTTTTTGTTTCACTGAGATTCAGTTAGTTAAATTGAGCAATTTTGATGAAATTAAAGGTACATTATTCCCGGTTGGATTTTCTCTACGGCTCAGTTTTGCAACATTACTTGAGACGCGTGTAAATTTTGCAAAGGCGTTCATTTTCCTACGTTTTCCCTCGTGAGAAACGTTTTTGCTACATTCACTCGCACTAAATGTTTGCTAAATGTTTCAAACGCTATTTCGCGCAGGATGCTCGAATATAGTGAGAAGGCATGTCCCTTTAAATTGAAATTGTTGGAATATAATAGCCTTGATATGTTAGCCATAATAATTTTTAATCAGTCAAATCTTGAACCTGATTGTTTAATCGCGAAGAAAATTCAGTTTAAATTCATCTTTTAAAAGCGGGTTGGCACCAAATGAAAGTCTGCGCCATCCAGTTCTTTGTAGCACTTGTTAGCAGCAAGCAAAGGAATTCACAAAGAAATATCTGTGGTTAGACCAAAGAAACATCTGGAAGCAAGCTGTAAAGATTAACGATATATACTGCCACCAGATAGCGCCATGGTAGATTCCTAATATTCTACTGTGGCACCATCTAGTGATAGTAATATCCTTAATCTGTATGGCTTATTTCCAGGTGCGCGAGGACGTACCAAATTTTTACTCAATAGTTAACGAGGCACGTGGCTTGTCTGTTGTGTTAAAAGATTCATATTTCTTTGTGCATTCCTTTGCTTTCAGCGAGCATGCGCTAGAGAGAACTATAGACATCGCTAAATGGCGATAGAAGCTGCGAGTTTTAGTTTGGTGGCAACCTACCTTTAAGTTTGAAAATAATTTCTATGTGTCACTATAAAATCTCTAAATTAAGTCAGTCTGGGCATGGTTTGGGACATTTCTAATCAAGGTCCAAAACGATCTATTCAACACTCTTGTGCAAAGGGCCTCGAAATTGGAATGACAGCCACCTGGCGATTGGCTCTCGGGCCTCCAATTCAAACAACTCACGTGTCTTGATACAATGGTTGTTGTGCACAAATTGAAGTAAAAGGGATTGTTGGTTGCAAAGAATTAGGTTTACAAAGCATAAATGATATGGGTGAATTGTGGTCAATAATCAGCTACAGATGATGGTCTTGGAATTGATGACAGCAAAGGCCGAAACTTGGATGATAGTGTTGCCATCGCTGATCTTTACGAAGAATATCTACAGCACCAAGAACCGGATGCTGCATCCTTACCGTGCGGGGAAAAGATAGTCCAAATTGAACTCTCGCCCCTACCCAACTCTTGATACCAACCATTGTTAAAACAATTTTTTTTTAAAGCGATAAAATCTCTACTGGTTAAAGACAGTAAGCCTAAGTCTCAACAAAGGTTAAATAAATACAGATGCAAACCTATTTATGCTGCCTTTTGGACTTATCGGTTCGATTGCCCGAGCGGGGAATCGAATCCATGACCTTTGAAACCAAACGCTGAGGTCCTACCACTGAGCCAAACTGACACAGCTGTATCAACGGTCGTTTCAGTATGGCTCAGCGGTAGGACCTTGGGTTTCGGTTTCAAAGGTCGTTGGTTCGATTCCCCGCTCAGGCAGTCTGACATGTGGGTCCAAAAGGCAACGTAAATAGGTTTACACCTGTGTTTAATTATCTCTGCCGGTTTGTAAAACGGAAACGTTAATTTAGCGTAATTAGGAGAATTCCTGTACGGTATTTTCCAAAACCAACATTAAATTTCAAGTTTATTCCAATATTATCTAGTGTGGGCATTTGTTCGAATATTTACAGTTTTCAAGTTTTTCCAGTAAAATTACGAATCTAGCAAAATACCTAGCTTGTTCTAATTCCCTTTACGTGTCTTCTCGTCATCCCATGTAGTTATTTTGAATATTTCAAATCTAACTTTTAATATTTTTGTGTTTTTTTTTTACCCCTAGCATCTGCACCCGAACAGTGTCGCCAGCCATGGTTAGACCAGACACCAGTTGTTGTTTCCGAAACCACTTGTTACAGTCTCCATAGAGACAGCAAACTAAAGTGGAGCGAAGCACGCATGCGTTGTGCGGCAGCCAATGGCAGCCTCGTATCAGGAGTCACGCCGACCAGCCAGGAATTCCTACGCACAACTTTACGCAGCCAATTTTCCCCTCCAACCTCCAAAGATATATTCTGGGTCGGAGGTCACAAAACAAGTACAGTCGAAGGTAAAAACGTATAATTTTTTTTTATTAAAATGTTGTTGAATTACAGAAGTTGTCTTGAGAAATTATGTCACCAGTAATGATCCGGTCATTACTTACACAAAGCATTTCCCAAAGTGGCAAGCTCGCGTACCAGCCAGGGTCTGTAAGGGCTGGGACTGGGCCCGGGCTTTTTTACTAGTGTGGACTGAGATTAAGACTGGCTGGAGTGTGAAGCCAGGTACTCCCCGTTTGCAGCAGGTGATCTGTGCATTCTGCTCATTTATATAGGAAGGTGATTGGTTCAAGTCCCTAGCATGGGCAGTTGTCATTTCTTTTTTAAATACACTACCAGCAGTTTGGTTGAATCACGTTAAATCCTTTATACTACTTTGTTGTCATACTGTAAGCCTCACGAAACGAGGGGGAGGAAATAAAGCAATAACTAGTTGTGCCCCGGCGTAACATATACTGGTCTAGCTGATTCCCGCTGATTCAACTCGGCTCTAATAGTCAGCATTATTGAAGCAGTAGTGTAGCAATAGGGCCTCAGGGCTTCGGGCAGATGACCAGGAGTGGTTAACGCTCGTTAAACCCTTTGAAACCCTCTGTTTGTTTCAAATTATTAGAGCGCACATCCGTTTCATTATCGGCCGCTCGCCCTTTATCTTT
>JAHWFP010188758.1:31655-49975 GCA_023313725.1 Lithobius niger
TTAGAGCGCACATCCGTTTCATTATCGGCCGCTCGCCCTTTATCTTTGCAGTTGATGCAGTTGTTGGTTGTTGTTGTTAGTGTAGATTTATTGTTGCATTGTTTTGTTAGTTTGTTTGTTAGGTTTTGTAGTTTCTTCAGAGCGCTTGGCTAAGGGCCACAGCTCTAATAAAAAAAAATTCAAATTCAAATTTATCTTTGCTACCGTGGCAAGAAGGAGCCCGCTCGCCCTCTTGCTGATTGTTGAAGCTTCGTTTGTTTAATCCTGATCCCTAACAATCCGTTTGAACCCTTTGAACCTAACAATCCCTCGTCATTAAGTCTGCTCCTGAGCAAAATATATATATAAATTATTATGGATGCACCGATGCCAATACTAGATCGGCTCGGTGGCCAATATTTGTTGTATCGGCATCGGATCGGGATCGGCAACTTTTGCAGAAATGTCGATAAATCGGGAACCATTCGAGATTACAGCATGTGGTATCTGATCAGGATCGGCAACTTTCGCTGAAATGTAGATAAATCGGGAACTGTTCAAGATTATAGCATGCGGTTTGCTGTATCAGTATCGGGTCTGGATTGGCAACTTTTGCTGAAATGTCGATAAATCGGGAACCATTCGAGATTACAGCATGCGGTTTGCTGTATCAGTATCGGGTCTGGATTGGCAACTTTTGCTGAAATGTCTATAAATCAGGAACCATTCGAGATTACAGCATGCGGTATCGGATCAGGATCGGCAACTTGCGCTGAAATGTAGATAAATCGGGAACTGTTCAAGATTATAGCATGCGGTTTGCTGCATCAGTATCGGGTCTGGATTGGCAACTTTTGCTGAAATGTCGATAAATCAAGAACTATTCGAGATTGCAGCTTGTGGTTTGGGGTATCGGTATCAGATTAGGATTGGCAACTTTTGCAGAAACGTCGATAAATCGGGAACCGTTCGAGGTTACAGCATGCGGTTTGCAGTGTTTTGCTCAGGAAATCACTGAGTATCTTCCTAACTATCTTTTGATTGTTGGTCATTATTTTAGAATATTTCATTTAAATAATTATTGGACTCTTGAAGAAAACTACACCAATGATAAAAAATCAGGGAATCAATTTCTGATATCTTTCGGTACCTACCGGAATTGGGGAAATTTTTGAAACTGGATGGGTATCAGTATCGGATCAGTAAATTTGGTCTCGGTGTAGCATTAAGATAAATCTGAATGCGCACTGCAAGCTTTGTTGGGGGTTCCTAGTTTAAAACAGCAAAATGAGCAAGAACAGTCCAGTGGTTCGTTCATCATCTCTGTAACAACCTGATGTAACTTCGAATCAGGTGACTGACCTAAAAATAAGTATCTAGAGGTCATTAGGTTTAAAAAATAAACAAATACGAACTTCTTTCATTATCTACCGAACTTCATTGTTGGAGAAATTTCGCAAACAGCCACGACACGATGGTTGTAATAATGCCCTTTTCAACTGCTGCGGTTGTTTCGGGACGAAGAGGAACAATGAATGCGCGATAAGGCCTCAACATTTGAATCCATAGATCCCAGGTTTAGTTTCCCACTCAGGCACGTAGTAAAGAAGAAAACGGAAATATGAGTGCGTATCCACATTTTTTTCCCCGTTAGGTTGTTTTATTCGCAAACCTAGTCGTGAATGCGAGCTGCTTCTTTTTTTCTTTTTTTTTTTAAACGTGATATGGGGTGGGAGCTGGTTGTCTTGTCACTATCGTCTTTATTTTCTTTAAATGCTGTTAAATACATTCTATGTCATGATATTTTAATTTTATTATTTACAGAAGAAGGCGTAACTCCATTAATGCAGTGGTTGAACGGTAAGTCTGATTTTTTTTTTTTTTTTAATGTGTAGCTTTGAAGTACACAGTGCGAAAAAGCAATGTAGCCAACATTGTGACCTTCCACGGGTGAGTTTATCATTATTGTTACCCACTTGTTGTCCGTGGCAATTCACAACGGTTAACTGCATTGTGTTCTTCCTTTATTTTTAATATTAAAAAAGGTGAAAAGTACTTTTCAACTGTTACGGTTATTTTGGGACTGAGATAACTATATTTTAATCAGGTTTATTATAATTTATCACCAATATGGTGCTGGTCATAGGCAGCAACTCGTTGCTCCTACTCGTTGCTCCGAAATTCATTGTGAATAAGCTCGCAAAAGAGAGCCGAAAATTAAATATCTTTGCTTTGGTATGACATTTGGCCCATGTCAGTCAAGGACATCTTTATTTATCACTATGTCCGTTGCTTTTTGGACTTAAACGTCACACTGTCTGTAGAAGTGGTAGGGCGATAGGGCTTAGACCTTTGGTTCCAAAAGTTGATGGCTCAATTCCCGCTAAGGCAGTCTGACATTAAAGTGTAAATAACGAAGGAAGTAGGCTTGCATCTGTACTTATTTCAGTTATCCGTGGTGTTACTACCAAAATTCAAAATCGAATTTCTTGTAAAAATGAATTCACAAAAAGTTAGATTTTTAAAATTTTTTTCTTAAATTGTAAAATCTTAAACAGGAAAAACGAATTTCTCAAAAAATGAATTGAGCAAAATTTTTCGATTGTTATGTTTTTTATCACCACACTCCTAGCTGTAATATCGAAGTCCGCAAGTAACATTTTTTTTTAACATCCATAAAACGGAGCGTCGTTGTAATTAAATTCGATTGGAAGGGTAGACAATAAGGCGCGGCCATATACCGTCTGTATACGACCAAGATACGACATACCATATTTCTTTTCGGTTTTATTTCGTTCCCGCTCTTCACCCGAATTTTTTTTATTTTATTTCATATATTTTTTTCTCGTTGCCTGCAGCGTTGTAGACCGTGCGTTCCATGCCCATATTAGTCTTGGTATCAATTTAATGCCCATCAAGAGGTCTTCGTAGCCTCTAACACCCGCCCACAAACCCAACCTGAACATACTGGCCACTTGTTCCCCTTTTTCCATCTAGACCTACTTTTAAACGTGTTAAGTAAACCTGGGCTGGCTGACGAAAAGTAGTCTTAGTTAGCACACCTCAGAATCTGATCCCACCCTAACAACAGATGCCAGACGATAAATAAGTAAATGTAGCACACCCAACCCAGCCTAAACCCCCTTAGCGGGTGTATTGTAGTGTATTAAACGATTAATTACATTATTGTAGAATATCTGACTTTGTGATTCTGGTGATGAAATGCGCTATTTAATTGTGCTTTAACACAGTACGTGAAGTGAATACGGCTCTGAGAAATTCAGGTTATTTCGGCAGTTTTCCAGTGGGCAGTTGTTAACTACCGCCGAAATTAAAGTTAACTAGGGCCTCCGCCATTACTTGTTGACATACGGGAGTTGAGCGTGAGGGAGGGGGGAGGCAGTTGCACCGACATTATTGATCCTCCTCCCTTCCCCTCCCCCACACGGTGTATGACCGTATTGCCGAACCCCGTTTCGTCGAATTTTAGTCAGTGTCTTTATTTTCGGCGCAAAGGGTATTCCCATTTTGCCGAATCCTGTTTTTCCGAATAATTTTTTTCAAATTTGGTGCCTCGCTGCGACTAAACACATGTAACATCAGAAACCACAACTAATCACAAATTCCTTCCAATTAGGAACGCCTTTTCAACATCTCCAATGTTACATTTTTAAAGAATGTTTTGCGTCGACGAAACGGGATTCGCCGGTACGGGAATTTCCTTATCGCCAAAATTTAATCAGGGCTTAATTTTCGGCGAAGCAAGAAATATTTTTGGCGAAACGGGATTAGGCGAAACGGAAATCAGCGAAACGGGTAAACACGCCACACACCACCCCTCCTTCCCTCTCCCTCCTTACGTTGTTCATTCCTTTCCCTCGTTCCTTCTTCCTCCTGCCACCCTCCCTTGCTCCTTCCTCTCCCTCCCTTTTTATTTTTGTACTGAATTCTATTTTTTTCCTGGATCGTTTCATTTTTTTCCTCAACTACGAAACAATTATCCGTTTGATTGAAAATGCGGTTGCATGTTTCACTTGAACCTGAATTGTTGATTTCAAAATAACTGCATTCTTTGTTTGCTTTCATTTCCTCCTAGTACAACTCATTATTCAATGTAAAATCCAGAAGGGCCGGGTGCAGTTAATGCTCGCTAAAACCCTTTGACCTTTGACCAGAAGGGCCCTGTGATGCCTCGTGCTCATGTCGATTGTGGCATGGTAAAGATTCTTGGTTTACCGCTTTAATTTCTCCAGCTAAATTGTCCCTTTCATCATCGTGGGTCAGATAACTCACTGTGGGTTCGTGCTTCCTAAATGCAAAACAAAACACCGTGGCAAACACAATGATTAAAGACGGGGAAGCCAAAGGCTCACAAGAAATAACTAAATACAGACGCAAACCTATTTGGCTCAGCGGTAGGACCTTGGCCTTTGATTTCATAGGCCCTGGGTTCGATTCCCCACTCAGGCAGTATGACATATAAGTCCAAAAGGTAACGTAAATAGGTTTGCATCTGTATTTAGCAAACACAATGACGTAGCTTTTTGCTGAAATTATTTCTATTGTTTTGGTTTGAAAACCTATGCTGTTTGTGAACCAAAACGTCTTCTTTTCAATGTTTTTAGTGTAGGATTTATAAACATACACATATCGATAGGGGTGGCGCGATATTCGATAATTCGATAATATCGACGTAAAAAAAATTCGTCGATTATCGTATCGCACTTTTTCTGACTTATCGAATTGTCGTGCAAACTCCGACGCTTAAACTTTCAAATCTCAGAAACCGTAATAGCTAGAAACAAGCGGTTTGCGGCGTTGCGTGCAGAATTCCAACCAAGATGTGCAATATTGTTGCTGGCCATTTTAGCTGATTGGAGATTCAGTTTAATGCAAACAATATTTAAGCATTAAGTCGCAGCACAACTGCTAAATTGTTTCTACGTGATGAGGAAGTAATGGACAATGGCGAGTGCATTTTCATGTCTACTGGCCAAATGGCAAGTGCCTCACAATTCACATTGGTAAAGGTTGCAATCTATGCTTTAGCCAAGGTATTTTTTAATTAACAAAATTAAAATGGTTAATCCAGACTCAAAATTTGTTTTATCGAGATATTATCGATTATCGCAATAATTTTAAACATTTTATTGGGATAAAAAAAAATGTGTATCGTGCTATCCCTACATATCGGTGTATATTAAATAAAGGAAAGAGGAAAACAATCCAAACGGCGAAAACCATACACTAGACATGACGTAGTACAGTAAGCCACCTTTATGCACTTACGTTTCGTCGGGGTTGCCAGTTCGAATCCCGTAAACAAAATATATGCACTCGGACGAAACGTAAGTGCGTAAAGGTGGCTCATTTTACTGCGTTATTTCTAGTATACGATTTTTGCTGTTTACCTTGTTTTCCTCTGTAATCTATCACTTTCGGCTTGTTTGAAACTTGATATTTATTCATGTCTTTTTCTCTGGTATTTTAAGTTTATAAGGTAGCTCCGCTCTGTGTCTCTTTCTCAGTCGGCATTGTGCTAATCCAGTTAATATATACAGTTATGTGGTCGCAGAGGCGAAGCCAGTTCCAGCGAACGTGTAAACGATGTAAACGAATAAGAAATGTAAACTACCAAGAAAATCCACAGGGGCTTGTCGTCCGTCGCTTGCACGCCGCATGAATACAGGTTATCCTGTATCAATACAGCGTGCGTGAGTGACAGACGACGAGAAAACCCAAAACGTTTGAGGACTTTTTGTCTGGGCATAACCTTGCAAAAGATGGCGCATTTTACATTCCTAAACGTAACAAGCGGCTGCAACGACTACCTAGTCGCAACCAGTCTTTTGTACACTTCTGCCACTTTTTCAACGAAAATATTAAGGTGCACACCCCTATCACGTACTGCAACAGCAATTTCTATTAAATGTTCTTAGGGCACGTTTACGCAACCACTAACTTTTGCATTCTCGCAGCTAGAAGCTAGAAAGCACCTCAAATTCCAACATGGCGGCGACCTTATGTCTAGCGCCTCGCAACGAAACAGCAAATAACGTAAGTTCAGAAGCGTTTGGGGAGATTGTTTCGTCATGAGGAATTCTTTATATTATTGGCACGGATTATAAGACTGCAAGTATATACGCAAACGATGTCGGATTTAGCTAATCCATTTAGCGTTGTTACCATAGCAATGTCACCTTTGCCATCGCGAATGAGTTCTAGCTGCGAGAATGCAAAGGCGAGTCACTGCGTAAACGCGCCCTAAAAGTAGTAACCATCACAATGACCGGTTAAAAACATGTTAGCTTTTAGGCCTGGTTTTAGATTTTAGGCTTAATTGTCAGATTTAGGCCTATTTTTTTTACCCTTCGTTTTAATTTAGTAACCAACAGGTGATGGGGAATTGGTTCGAGAGTATGCCTATTAATTCATGTCAACAGCGAAAACACCGATTTTCCTTAGTATTATTAATTCATGTAACACGGTGTCGAGAGTTTTTTTTAACACACGTCGTTAATGAAATCCTTTTGTATTTTACGGTTGCGTGTCTCCCTGTAGTGTTTAAATGTGACGATCAAATGATATTACTTTACTGGGCTACGTCGAGAAGCGTATTAACTATACCACACGCCATGGCTGTTTGCTGTGACGTGCATATCACGTGACTGGGCTAGTTCAATCAGACGGCCAAACAGCCGTTGTTCTCGTTCGTCATTGGCTAACTCATGGTGACGTCACGGTAAACAGCCATTGCGCATGGTTTATAAGAGAGCAAAGATGTTTAAATGTGCCGCGTTTTTTAAAGTTCACTCCACTACCACTAAAAAAGCGACGGACGGACAAAGTCGTTGCTGTTGTCTCAGTGAAAGCGACAAAAAGCCGTTGTGTAGAATGTTTAGAGAACTTAAAGAAGTTTTTCAGACTTTTTATATTTCTTCTATTTCCTGGAGCTGAATCATCCACCATCCAACTTTTTTTCATCTAACTGCCACCGATTATTTCTGAAATTAATTCTAACTTATCTTTGACATCATCACATTAAGAGGATAAAAAAAAAAAATCAAAATTTTTGAAATAGTCTCGCAAAGGGAGAGAAATCGCTATAGATGGGGGGGGGGGGGGGCCCACGTATAACAACTGTAATTGAATTATAATATAATATAAAATAGTTTGTTGCAAACGCAACCGGAATGGCAAGGACCTGATGGTCGCTAACTGCCATCTGACGTTAAATTGGAATAAGTTGTTAAATTGTTAAGTTGTTAAGTTAAGTTGTTAAGTTACAATGGTCTCCGATGGCATCGCCAAACGTGAGGGACAAGTGAGGGGCAATGCCATGTATCATTGTCAGTAATTCAACAGCAATATAATAATGCTCATATTATCGCCCATATTTGTTAGCACATTCAATTTTTTTTGTCTTTATTTGTTATAATAACAGAAAAACGCACAACCAACACGAAGAAGTTTTTAAATCCAGAAAAACTTTAAAATTTTCAGTGGACCATAGCTGCCACCTTCATCAGGCTAAAGACACCGAGTCCTACTTCACCACAAATTTACAGATCTACAAACGATTAACGGCAACTTTTTTTAATTTTTGTTTGATTCACAGTGGGCCTTTGGTCCGAATTCTGAGTTGCAGATGCTTGTTACTTTTGCATCAACAAGGATCTGCAACCTAGAATTCGGAGCAAAGGCCAACAAAATCAAACAAAAATTTAGAAAGTGGCCGTTGTAGATCTGTAAAATAAATTAAATTTTTTTAAATAGTCTCGCGAACTTCAGACTAATGAAGGTGGCAGCTACGGTCCACTGGCAATTTGCAAGTTTTTCTGGATTTTAAAAACTTGTCCGTTTTGGTTGTGCGTTTTTCTGTGTGCGTGACTACTTCTAACCAAAGTTACTCAGCCAAAAAATCGGTTTTTGCTGTGTCTTTATTTGTTTATTGATTTTTTAAGTTTATTTAATAAATAATGAGTAGTACGGAGTACTGTTGTGCCTGTTTGTGCTAACAAGCACATGTACAGTATAATTGGCCAGAGAAGATGGCGATGCCAATTCGATTGAATTTGGGGTTTGTGTGTCTGTCTGTATGTGACTCTTTTTATCTGTTTGGGATACTATAACGTTCGCAGTTCTGTTGAAATTTGGTTGATAGTTCATAACAATGGAGCTTTGGTTGGCAGATTTTTATAATGGAGCCCGATCTACAATGCCATTGACCCCGAGTACTCCGTGAACAACACAAAGCATTTGCCACAATATGCTCTCTGAAACACGCTGTGTTCTGACTGCACATACCTCTTTGTACCAGCACATCCAACATACCGAGTTGTGTATCAGTAGTACACAGTTTGTGTAGCGGCAGTACACGTGCTTTGTACACAAGCATGTGTTCTGTCGCTACACGAACTGTGCAGTGCTAATGCACAACTCCTGTGTTGGTTGTGCTGGTACACAGAGATGTGTAGTGTCAGAACAAAGCATCTTCAGAGAGACCATAGTGGAAGTTCTTTTAGTGTGAAGAAAACAGACAATTGTTACAAATGGTAAGAACAGAACACTGTCACTGTTAGCTTCACACGTTTTGAAACAACGTGGTAGCTCCTTTTATCATTTCTAAAGCAGATTTCGCGAGCAGTAGCAGAGCTACCCAACTGCTACACCCTCCCCTCACCCTCTCCACTTCCGTTCACTGGAGCATCTAATAATTTTCTTTGGAGGGGGCAAAAAAAATGGGCTCGAAAGCTAACGCATTTTTAACAGCACATCAGTGATTTTTCATACTTTTAAGAAGCTTAATTTAAGAAATTTTCTTAATGGCAACAAATTCCGCACTTTTTTTGTTCAGCTTCTATTCAAAATAATTTTTCAAACTTTTGTAATGAGGGGGAGGGGGTTGAAGAGAGAAACACTGGCTCGGAGAATGAATCTTGGGTTGTTGAGAGCATTGTAATAAACCAACGTTATCCCTCTTCACGCAAAGAAGATGGGAGTTTTGATGACGGTAGAAGAAAAATTCAAAGTGCTTGCAATGCCAGTTTTACTCTTAATCTCGGGACTTAGGAGGGGCAACTGCCCCTTTGTTCCCCTCATGGTGCGCCACTGCTTCCATTCATATATTATTCCATACGGAATAGCTGTGTTTCTGTAAGCCGTTCTTAGGTAACGAATATTAGGATGCCGTGGTAAGAATGCATGTTGCACAATGAAACTAAACATTTCGATCTCTTACAGATACAACTCAAAAATACTTCGTTTGGAAACAACCGGGATCTGGAGCTAATGAAGCTTTAGACTCTTGCCTCACCATTTCTGGGCCCCTAAACTGGATGTGGACCATTGAAAACTGTCACATGAATTATCCATTTATCTGCCAGTTTGGTAAGTTGGAATTTCATCTATTGGTGTTGCATTTTATTTATTGTGTTTATTGGTAAGTCTTTCCAACGTTAAATTGGTTAAGAAAAAAATATATAACAAATTTTCCAAAATTAAAAGAAACGAAGCTACAGTTGCACAAACCAGGGGTGCATTCGAAAATTAACCCAGTTGAATCAATCAAAATGTAACTCTCGTTGCTGCCTCACGTCACGAATTAGTATCAACTTTAATCCATAATCAAACATCACTAAAACGATTCGTCATCGTATCGACGCTCATTTACGTGACAGCAGTAAACTGCAAGACAGTATTATTTTGAACAGCAAGAGGGAGTTTATTTACGTACTTCCTATTAAGATAAGTTGAAGATTTAATCACTAATTTCTGAAGCTAATTTATTAACACTGGCGATAGCCAGTGTTAGTAAGGGTCGACCTAGGACCTCTGTGTTAAACTCTCAACTTTGAGAGCTTATAACTCCGTCAAAAGTAAACATCTTTAAACCAAATTTGGAATCTAGCCTTGACTAGTAAAGGCCTGTCTGCAGTCCAAAAATTGTGAAATTCGGTACAGCCAAACCCGAGATGCAGACAAGGGCCAAATAGACAACTTCTTGTTCAGCTTCTTCTTGTTGTTGTTGTTGTTCTGGGGATACTTTCGTCTGTCCTCTCTACAGGTCAAACCATTTGTCCTATAAAGCTGGTTCTTAGCTCATTTTACAGGTATTGCTCTGTAGATGTGCCCTTTTCATAAGGCCTTTTCTAATTGGTCAAGTGGTTCAGGGGTTACGGAGCTCTAAACCACCAGATTGATTGTTTTACATTGTTTTAAACATTGTTATTATGCAACAATACCAATTAGCAAACATCAGCTGCGAGACATAGACTGAAGATTAAAGGATTTGTTTCTATTGTTAACATTGGCGATAGCTACATTAGTGAGGGTCAGCCTAGGGTCTCTTGTGTTAAACTATCAGCTGTGACCGCCAACTGCACTGTTTTACACTTTAGCTGCAATTCTAAAAAGTAACACGAATTAATAAACAAAAACGGAACGTTAAATGTTTAGAGTAAGGATCTAAAAGTCAAAACCTAGAAGGAACACGGACAAGCTTTGACAGTTAGGGTCTAGGTGTAAAATTTTTTCAGTAAGAGGCTGGAAAGCATTAGACCCTTACTACCCGGTGGTCAGCAATAAATACATTTTCATGAAAAACTGGAAATCATCCTACAATGACCCATGTGATGATCAAGTGGTAGTATGGTTATACGTTTCCTGCTTTGCTTTACGTTGAAAATTATTTTTCAATTTAGTAACATGCCAGCATATTCGTAGCAAACAGCATTATGGTAATCCTCTACCATAAATCTACGAAATATAATAAAAATTCTAAAGCATCAAAAGACAAAATGCCAAACTTCACAAGAAAATTGTGTTATTAAAGTTCCAAAACAATATTCTAAGAACAAAGAAAACCTGCTACAACCGTTCATACACACGTTCAGTCCGAAGAGACTAGAACTAATCTAACCACCGGGTAGTAAGGGTCTAATGCTTAGCCAGTGTTAGTAAGGGTCGACCTAGGACCTCTGTGTTAAACTCTCAACTTTGAGAGCTTATAACTCCGTCAAAAGTAAACATCTTTAAACCAAATTTGGAATCTAGCCTTGACTAGGAAAGGCCTGTCTGCAGTCCAAAAATTGTGAAATTCGGTCCAGCCAAACCCGAGATGCAGACGGGGGCCAAATAGACAACTTCTTGTTCAGCTTCTTCTTGTTGTTGTTGTTCTGGGGATACTTTCGTCTGTCCTCTCTACAGGTCAAACCATTTGTCCTATAAAGCTGGTTCTTAGCTCATTTTACAGGTATTGCTCTGTAGATGTGCCCTTTTCATAAAGCCTTTTCTAATTGGTCAAGTGGTTCAGGGGTTACGGAGCTCTAAACCACTAGATTGATTGTTTTACATTGTTTTAAACATTGTTATTATGGAACAATACCAAAAGCAAACGCTAGCTGCAAGACATAGACTGAAGATTAAAGGATTTGTTTCTATTGTTACCATTGGCGATAGCCAGATTAGTAAGGGTCAGCCTAGGGTCTCTTGTGTTAAACAATCAGCTTTGACCGTCAACTGCACTGTTTTACAGTTTAGCTGCAATTCTAAAAGTAACACGAATTAATAAACAAAAACGGAACGTTAAATGTTTAGAGTAAGGATCTAAAAGTCAAAACCTAGAAGGAACACGGACAAGCTTTGAGAGTCAGGGTCTAGATGTAAAATTTTGTCAGTAAGAGGCTGGAAAGCATTAGACCCTTACTACCCGGTTGTCAGCAATAAATACATTTTGACGAAAAACTGGAAATCCTCCTACAATGACCCATGTGATGATCAAGTGGTAGTACGGTTATACGTTTCCTGCTTTGCTTTACGTTGAAAATTATTTTTCAATTTAGTAACATGCCAGCATTATTCGTAGCAGAGAGCATTATGGTAATCCGCTGCCATAAATCTACGAAATATAATAAAAAATACTAAAGCATCAAAAGACAAAATGCCAAACTTCACAAGAAAATTGTGTTATTAAAGTTCCATAACAATATTCTAAAAACAAAGAAAACCTGCTACAACCGTTCATACACACGTTCAATCTGAAGAGACTAGAACTAATCTAACCACCGGGTAGTAAGGGTCTAATGCTTTCCAGCCTCTTACTGACAAAATTTTACATCTAGACCCTGACTCTCAAAGCTTGTCCGTGTTCCTTCTAGGTTTTGACTTTTAGATCCTTACTCTAAACATTTAACGTTCCGTTTTTGTTTATTAATAGAATTATAACCCCGAACCTTCTTCCACCATGCACCGAACATAATATAACCTCATCCACCTGACACAGCGAAGTAATGCAGATAAATGCAACCTCCCCCCCCCCCTTGTTTCTATCTCGTTGCTAATTGGTCGATAGTCGATTCGTTTGCAGTGTTAGCCCCCTGTTCTCCCAGTTACCCTCAGGAATCAAGCTCGGCGAGCATAGATTGTTAGGTTGTTTAGTTTGCTGCCTGAAGCGTAGTTTGACTGCCATGTGTACAGGTAGTCTTCTAAGATTAAACTAGATCAGGGGATTATGACGTGACATCTCGCACGACCTACGCAATTAGAACATGCAATAGCATGTTTCTTCGCAACCCGAGTTACATAGGCCAATTTTCAAAGGCATCCATTTAGACATACGCCCGTCGTAGCCTCCAGTTATGGGAGAGCAGTCTCCGTGTTATCAGAAGACCCTGATTCGGTTATGTCGACATGATGACACAGAATTGTTTTTCGTCTTCATCCCACCCACTCGTTTCTGTGAACCATCATTGGCAATCACGCCTTCCACATGAGTGGAATTATGGTAACTAAAATAAACTTGCTAATGCAAATATGATGGCCAAACTCTCAAATCCGATGCTATGGCATAAACGTTAGTGGATTGCTGAAGCTTGTTTTGATGACTACAATTGGGTTCGCATAATTTAAAGGTACATTCCTCCCAACGCCATTTTTCTCGATGCTCCACATGAAGTACGGCCCCAAAGATCAATTTACTTCCCGTTAGTCAATCCCTTTGCTAAAAATCGGGTTTAAAATGTGGCATCTAAGGGATTTTCTGTTGATATTGGGAAGTAATATAATAGCATCATGCTAATATTTACCTTGCAATAACCACGTTATAGTATATAAGTCCATGCAATAGCCGTGACGTTTCATCTGTGTGTGTGCATGTACTAATTTTTAATCGTTTGCTAATCATTACCATGAGATCAAAAATCTAAATGACTAATGCGGTAAAAATTAAAATTATGTATGCCAATAGATCGCCGAAGAAAAATTATAAAAAACTAGCCTAACAAACTATAAAGTGTGATGTTAAAATACGAAAATCTTTCCGGTTTGTGACGACAAAATTTTTGCATTGATGCTGTTTCTACTAGGTCAAAGGTCAACTGAGATAGTAGCTGTGTTCCTCGCTGCAAAGAACGCAGCTACTATCTCAGTTGGCCTTGTATTATTACGGTACGACGGTAACATGCGGTTGGAGATTTGCGCGTAGCTGTTATAGGACAAGCAGGAATGAACCTTTAATCGTCCTGAGGTCGGACCTGAGATACTGCATTACAGAAATGAAGTTACGAAGTTATGGCAACAAACTATATTTCTGTTTTATTTTATCACATGTGGCTCCTCTGCACAATGTTGTGTACTGGAACATCATTAGGGGAGACCGAGCTAGTTGCCACAGTTTCCAGTAAATAATTTGTTAGGCCTGCGAATCTAGGTTTGAAAAATCTTATGTTCAAGGCAGAAATGTGTATGGTACAGGTTACAAATTTTGTTTCTCATCTAATCACAGATAAAAATGGAGCAGTATGATCTTTTCACTGCCCCTCTCACATGTGTCAACTAACGCCGGAAGCGGCGTTGGTCGACACATATGGCGGGTCGGTCTGCACACAATAAATCCGTATATCGTCCTATCGGATTACTCAGCTGCTATGTAAAGGGGATAATTATGTTTGGTCGACCTACACATTTGTGGCAGTGTGTTAGGCATTTTCATCGCTACAATCTATGTGAGCCCACATAACCATGGCGCGTAACGTAGTGAACCTATTCTTCGTTAGAATGGCTGTTGGAATACGCCTATGCACTCATAGCATTGCTTCTGCCATTCACAGAGTTTAAAGTAAAATACGCAATTGTCCTTTCTGTTCTTTTTTTGGGGCCGTCACTAACGCCCTTTACCGATAGCCGGTGGCAACTTAACAGCAATAACCTTACTTCGTTACAGTAGGAGCCTATTCCTATGAAAAGCAACATCCGGCAAGCGTTATACTCACGAGGACACGACCAAACTGGAAGAAACGCTTGTCGTTACTACGGTGTGGCTCGTTAGCAAATACAACAACTCTTTTCAACACACACAAAACTTTCATGAAACCGGAACTTCAGCGTTTCAACACCGGAGAAGACACACTACAACGTTGGACGATATACGGTAAACTGCGCCAGTGCCAGTGGCCATCTTGTTCCGGTTTCACAAAAGTTTTGTATTTGTAGAAAAAAGTTGTGTGTTCCAATAAGCCACCGTACTCTGTGATCAAGCAGTTTTAAAATGGCTGGCAAACAACAGTACGGAGAGCGAATTTCATGAAATTAAATTGTGTTAGCTAACATTTGCCATATGCTGTTTTTAAAAATACTATAAATTGTGTGACAGTTTGCAACAACAATTTACTGGCATCTTTGAACTCCAATGTGGGTCAGCTTGCGCTACAGTCTTGGCTACAATTACCAGCACTATGTTGTCTGTGCTTCTGCGTTCCTTGATCAAGCAGTGAGCACTATTTGTGCTATAGTAACCCTTTTGTGAGGACACGTTGCGAGTTACAACCCCCCTGGTGGCAACATGTGAAATTGACACTATTCACGTCCGTATTGTACAACCTAGTTTCGTATTCTGTTTTGCTGTCAACATCCAGCCGCTAGTTCAGCTGTGGTTTAGTACAGCCATGCACCAACACTATAAAATTAACAGATTTTGCACGCAAGAAAGGAATCGGAAAGTAAAGCCAATGAATTGGTTTCACATTATTTTATTACATTTATATATTTGCGAGTACTGAAAAGAGTCAAAATGTTAACACATTTCTACTGTCGTTTAACACCATCTAGCTTCGCAGATGTTCAAATTGCAAGGTGTTTGGGATTCTCTATCTCCTGATTGCTTACTGAATCTTTATTATTTTATTTTTCATTATTTTTCAGATCTTCCTTCATGCGGTTCACCAGATCAACTAAATATCACGTCACTTAAATTAGAAGGACGATACGTTGGACAAATGGCTGAATATTCGTGTCCCGATGGACACGTTCTTGTTGGACCACCAACACGTTATTGTATGAAGTCTGGAGAATGGTCACAGAATGCCCCCTGGTGCCAGTGTAAGTTAACAAATAAAATGGTACTCTAATCCGTATGAGGGCAGTAAGTCGGGGTGAGGGAAAGAGTGGTGGATGTAGGAAAAAGCCCGAGGGAGTGAAGTCCTTGGTGGGATCTAATGCGGGTCGGGAAGTAGGAGGAAAAGATCGTTGATTTTGTGGGTCAAAAACAATTCACCGTATAAAAAGTGACATATACAGTTCACAGGAGTCACTCTTATTCTCGGGGGAGAGAGGAAATTCTATTGTGTAACGCAGCAAAGAGTTGAAAATGGTTTAGGCACACGTTTATGTGTCACTACATGACCCACAGGAAACCTTCCCCTGCACATCATGTGCCAATTTCTAAAGTTTATTTGCTCTGTTATGAATTCATTTTCAACAACTAGGCTTCCAACGAATGCACCTTGTGAGCGAGTCAATACAATTTGCAACTTGTTTACCAGTTTTCGGAATCATTGGTAACTAACAGTTTAGCTCCCTACAGGAGGGGTGACACTTCATTTTTCAAAATATGTATAGTGTTTCAAAATCATCAGAAATCAACAAACTTTTGAAGTGACCCACTGCCAGTTGATCTGCCGGTCATTGGATGTTGCGATAGTGTGACCGTTCTTCTTTTAGACAACACACATTAGAAATTGTGTCCTTCTATGAACCTTTGAAGGTATTCCTTCTCCATTGCCTATACCCGAGCACATTTGATTTAATAGAGCCGTGGACACAGTACTAGGTAATGCCATGTTACTTGTGTCAGTCGTGGGATTCAAACCCTAAATCTCTTTGTCTGGAGATGACGATGCTAATCACTGGGTTGTACTTGCACACTTCGTTCAGGTTCCCCAGGAACCCTTTACAAAGCTTGCGCTGTGTCTTGAACTCCGTTTTGACCGAGCAGTGGTATGATGCCGATTGGATTTCACTTTTGCAACTTTCGTGCTACTGATGAGTATTGACATTTTGAGTTCGAGCGCCGTTTGTTTACATTTCTGTTTCTATCACTGAAAGTAGAATGGTCAAGTTCTTGGCCGACTTACCTTTGTGTTCTTGTTCTCCGTTTATAGTGGATTACTACTCACTCGTGAAAAATGACGGAATTTACAGACTGTAGTGTCACTGTAGTATATTATAGGCTGCAAAATAGCAAAATAGCGATTTATAAGAAACTTGATGCTATAACCTAGTTTCTAAGTGATTACAATTTCGCACAAGCTTTGTATTTTCTTTTTTTTTAAGTATCTTTACACTCAATGCCAACACTGAACCCTACAAACTAGCACACAGTGGAAAATTGGAAAAAGAAAAGTAATTTAAATTAATAAAATGCTGTAATATAAAACTACTTTTTTTGTGTGAATTTGCTTAAAAGGGACCAGTCATTATTTATTGCCAAGGGAGGAGGCAGGAAGTAGTAGGTCAATCACTATTGATGCAACTCACGAGCTAGTCCTACACGAAATACCTACCTTACCTTCTTTATCGATATAGCCACTCACCTACTACTTCCACCTTTATGCACTTACCTTGGCCGCTCCTACCGGTCCCACTTTATGCACTTGCCTTACCAATACGGCCACTCATGCACTGTGGACAATGCGGTAGATGAGTAACCACATTGGTAAAGGTGGCATGGTCGTGATTTTGGTGCAGGACTAGCTCGTCAATTCATGGGAATGAATCCTAAGTGTACAATGAATGAATGAATAACATCAGGCTAAGAATTTTGTTTTTGTACACAACGATGAATTTCTTCTTTTTTTTTTCAGTTATACGCTGCAGTTTCCCCGAAGAAATCGAAAATGGAACGGTACTTTTGATTCAAGGTGGCACATCTTACGGCAGCGCGGTTGAGTACAATTGTGACGCCGAGGGCCAAGAACCCATTGGTAGTAAAACACGAGTGTGTCAGAGGAATGGAAAATGGAGTGGAGAAGCGCCAGTATGTGTCGGTGAGTGATGATGTTATGAAATAATGTCAAAGGTGTGACACCCCACCCAACCTGTGAGAATATATTGAAGTGCATTTAAAATTAAGAGGAATTGATTTATCGAAATTGTCAGAGGAATTTTGTAATGAACATGTGCAAAACTCTAATATTAGTCTACCTTTTAAAATACAAAGACAATACTTGACAATTTGCTGCAAATTAGCGTTGATTTCCTCTCTTTGGTTCATTTTTTTAAACCGTGGTTCTAAACAGTGGTCATGGTTGCTTAATGGTGCAGAGTTCAACTGTGGAAGATGAACTACTCCACATCAGGAAAGGGGACCCCTGTTATAGTCCCTCCTGGACCTGACAAGCAGTCGGGTAGTAGCCAGCGCACAGCATTCACATCAGCTGCTGTGGGTAAATAGTTGAAAATTTTTGTGGAGAAAACTTAATTATAATGTGTGGCGGTCAGCTGTTGTATTCTGTACTCTGGTTGTTGCCTTCAGCAACATTTTTCTCTGCTAGTTAGTGCAAAGAGAATACAGTGTAAGAATCTTTTAGACGCCAAGACATGCTTACACTGTTTATTGTGTGAAACTAATCATCTGTATGTGGAGGTGGGGTGCAGCAAATTTAAATTATTTGTTTAGCTAATTTTGATGATTAGAACAACACTTTGCATGGGTGATTTCCACTGTGTTTAAAATAAAATCCTGGCTAAGACCTAGCAAGCAGAGCTTTATGAAAAGACTACTAAGCCTTCCTCATACTATCGTTTCTATTGTGGCCTATTATTAAGGACACTAGCTTACAGCCCGTCTAAAGACAGGTGAATTTATTTTATAATATCAGTAAACTGACATGGTATTTTTTGTTGGTCTTGACATACTATCGTCTCCACCCCCTCCCCATTGTAACATTTTAAAAATTACTTAACACCTTATTTGTTTTCTAGTCTTCACTAACTGCAACACAGACATTTCGATACAACATTGCTTACCCAATTAGCCTTTGTGCTGCTAGAATCTCCCCCCCCCC
>JAHWFP010188758.1:50075-63519 GCA_023313725.1 Lithobius niger
CTGCTTGGGGGGGGGCGGCGTACTCTCAAATAGCCGCACTTGCAAATTGCTTTTCTCAGAATCCATTGTTTTGGGTTTGAAAAAGTGAGGCGCTATCCACCTGTGGAATTTAGTTGCATGCTAACATTCCCCTGCGCATATTCTAAAATCTACGACGCACTCCGCATCCAAACCTCCATCCCTGCTTTCCCACCACCCCTTCCCAACGTGAAGCATGCACCTCGCATCACTATATTACCACTTCTTGCACGGAATCTTGGGAGTGTCACAAGGAACAAAATTAAGCCAATTCATCTATAAGAGTATTAGTTGGCTTTATGTGATGTAAGGCTCCAAGAAATTGTGGCCTCTGGCTTTTGTGTAGCTAACTTGGACCGGCAACACTGGTTGTGTTTCCTAAGAGAACCTTTACAAACCGTAGGCACATCGGATGCTATTGCGACAGATGCCAGCCCGTGTGCAGAGGTGCTCAATGTTTCAACATCGAGTTGGGATCGAGCATAAAAGGCCCAACTTAATGCTAAAATGGGAGATCCGATACACAGGGCGACCAGTTCATAGTCAAGAGCTTAGGCTCATCCAAACCAAAGCCAGAATCATAAGACAGTTAACATTGACGACTCAATCCCGAGTTGCTGTTGGAAGTAAACCAAAAGTGGCGAACAGAGTCTTTGACCATGTTCGGTGCCGTTATCCTACAAAGGAATCGAGGAGAGATTTGGGCGCCTTAAACAAAAACTGTTGTTCGAGTCATTTCCTCCGATGCCATTATAAAATAAATTTGTATTAATGCGTTAATCTTTGCAGGTGTAACAATAATGGTATTACTGGCAAACCAGTAACTGGCTATGTGACCCTAGCAAATTCTCTGCAAGATCTTCAGATCACTCTGCAAGAATTAATCCTGACAATCTCTTGTACGCATTGACTAATGGTTTCTAAGGGTAGAGGGGCGTCGGACAAACGTCTAACTGAAAAATCGTCTAATGGGTCATTTGTCTAGTATCTGCCTAAATAAAAACTCTGGAAAATCATCGAAACGGAAGATCGTATAATGGATTATTATATAATGGATAAACGTCTAACTGGACAATAATATAGCTGATAAACGTCTAACTGGACAACAAAATAGTTGCGATTTCTGATACTATATGTATAGCCGCAGCGAGCAGTGGCAGTGTGAGCGAGGCAGGGACATTAGACGATTTTCTATTATCCAAATTTCGTGTTAGAGATTTTCCGTTATACAGTTATACTATACACGTTCTTCCAATTATACGATTTTCCAGTTAGAAGATTACCCCTCGCTCCATTTCTAAGTATGAATCCCATGATTTATACCACTCGTTATCACGTTTTTCTCCTAATAGCAGTTGAAATTGTCAATAAAAATCCTAAAATTATTATTTTCTATTTAAAATGTCTGCTTAGGTTCTAAGTCGAGCCATTTCATTACAAAAGTTGATTCACCTGAAAAGTAATTCTTGTTTTTTTTTTTTTCATTATTTCTTTGCAGATTACATCCCGGAACCACAACAATACTCGGCCATATTGAGTCTTGAAGGTAAGTCACGTCCTGAAGATAAACAACACAAAATCCAATTTCTATAATATTCTTAGATAATGCAGAAGTTCAGTAACCGGATGCGCAGGTTTCGATTTTCCCCTCTTCCCACTTGTTTTTCCATGAAGTGCCTACATGCATGCTACATGGTCTGTAACTGATTCCCAAAACCCCAAAGGTTCTTTTTCATGTAATGGTAAAGCGCTTCAAGAAAGAACATCGCACAATTCTCAAAGAGCAAAAACTACCTACTGTGAAAGCATTTGCCAAGAATGTTTTCATTAATCAAGATGAAAGCTAGAGATTCAAATGCGATCAGATTCCACCCAAGTTCTACATTAACTTCAACCAGAGGCAGAGTTGGTACGGGTCACTTGTTTTGATCTGATGGCCCGAAATATACCAGACTCGTGACCCGGTGGCCCATTGTGACCCAAAATTAGTGCGAAATTGATCCAATGAAACGACAGTGCTTAAGTAACCACTAATACGTGTTTTCTGGTAAAAAAAAAAAAAAAAAAGTCACATTATGAGTCCATGGCTTTTCTGAGTAATCTTAAAACCCATGTACCCCACACGTCCAATGGTTATCATTTCACGATTCCTCCACATATAAGGGGGGGGGGGGTATTTTTGCTGCTTTGTAGTTGTAATACAAATTTTAAAAAGTATAAGGTTCCCTATAATTCTATCTTCATGGGTATAGCTCCAAAATCCACTAATTCAGCTTAAACCAAAGTAATTGTACGTAAATTAATTGGCTCTAAATAAAAGTATTTTTGGAATGGGGCATTGGGAGAAATTCGTCAGTCAAGCCGGGAGGGTGGGAGGGGATCCGCACCAATGGAACTTGCAATTTGGAGCGATGCATTCAATTCTGGATCACTCCGGATCACCTGGTCGCTCCTGGTCACTGGGTCACTGGTTCACCACCAGGTCTAGCTTTTTGACCCGATGACCCGTACCAACTCTAATAACAGGTGGTAGTGTTGGTGTATATTTTTTGTGCAGCGGGTCACCCAGATGTGTTGGGGGGGGGGTGTTAATTTTTTATTTTTTTGGTTGGGCAAGAAGAGGTTTATCCTTTTTTTCTCATTCTTCCTATCAAAAGATGTCTTGCTCTTGTTTGCAAATGTGGGCAACAGTACAAAAGCGTTCTGCTTGTACGAATATTCAGCCAGTCACATGATTACGCATGAATGGGGCTGGGAGGCAGCCAGGGATGAACGATAATATGACAAATATTTCTCTTTTGAGTATTTGTTTGTATTGTACGTAGATAGAGAAGGCAGCTCAGAAGATTCGTGTGGTTTTAATCTCGATGTATGAAACTACCGTACAACTCTTCTGACTTTTCTGGCTTGATTACTGTTCACATTAAAAATGACGAATTGAATTAATTAATTAATTAACATGACCCTATCTTAGTAATACATTTGGGGATAAACTGGTATGATGGGTTTAAAGTTTTCAAACGAAACGTAACAGAGCTAGGAATGACTCGTCTGGCTCATTTCTTGGCAAAAACTTTTATCATTTGGGTAAAATCTGTGTTTCGTGTTATTTCGCACTCAATTAACAACATCATCAAACCAGAGAGACGTTCCTCCCCCCATCGAATTTGTAAAATAATTCCTAACGATTCGACGAATACACGAGAGTGACGAAATGCACTTGCTAACAACATCAGCTCTAGCCAGCAGCCTACACGACGTGTCGGAATGCTTCTCCCGGCAGTTGAGAATTAGAAGTACATTAGAAATAATTTATAATATTAACGAACAGTTAAACAACTCTATTTAAAAGTGTTCAACTAAAATCTTGTATTTTTTTCAGTAGTTTTGAGAATTGCCATGGCATGTCTGGCCATGCAATCAGTTAAACAACTCTATCTAAAAGTGTTCAACTAAAATCTTGTATTTTTTTCAGTAGTTTTGGGAATTGCCATGGCTTGCCTGGCCCTGATGGTTTTGGTAACCGCCATAACTTTCCTCATTGTCTGCATGAAGTAAGTACCAAAGTTCACTTTCAATGGCATAAATAAAGTAGTTCTAAAAACGGTCCTTAAATGTTTCAGTCATAATTTTTGCAACCATAGTAAAACTACAATGTGCGTAGGTAGTGGAAACTTCTAGAGTGGTTTCATAGTTACTCTCATATAGGTTTTTTTCCACATTTCGAATTGTTCCGCATGTGAATATTAAATAAGTAGTGCTAATTATTGTATAGCTGGAAGTGCAAGCAGTTGTACAATTTAACAAAGGTATAAAGTTTAACAAAATCACTCATTTCGTAAATTGGAACCTCCTTTTAATCACTATCGTGCCATGATGTACACTTATCCATAGAAGCAACAAAAATATTGAGTTCAACGACGAGAATCAGGTTTTGTGAGGGTTACTTTGGCACTGGAAATGAGCAAACAAACACAATCGAATGGTTAACGACTTGGTCTTAGCCAAGAAATGGTCAAATCCTAAATCATTAGGCAAAGCGAGCTGTCAAACTCTATAAACATGGGACTAGCAGAAAAATCCCTCTTAACAGTAAACCGTGGAGCAGATGGGATTCAAATGTTGCAAATGATTAATCAATTCTTAATCAAGTAAAAATAAACAAAATTAAATACATTCGTTAAGTGGTTCTTATAATCCAGTTGTAAGCAGTTTTAAAGCTTACCCTGAATGGAAAGAACATAACGGAACAAACACGTACCTGTCCATGTTCAAGCAGCACTGCAGAACAAACTATTTTTAAATGAAGTGTGTGCTCGAACCTGCTTCCTCGTTCCCATGAGTAACAAATGGATACTCATCTGCCCACACATCCAACCACGTATCTGCCCAGCACTGGGCATTGTATGGATTACCGCCTAACTAAATTGAATCGTTTCTATACGAATCGTCCAAAAAAAATTAGGAAAGTCACCCAGGTTAAGCGGCAAGGGGGCAATTTGTGTTCTGCAGAATCCCTAATGTTCCAAATTACCACTGTGAACAGGAACTGGCACCAAACCACGATCTGGTAAAATACTTTGTTCTTTTAACTGTAAAATTCCATTACCATAAAATGAATTTTTGTAAGACAAGTAGTCGTCAAACTTTATGTATGATGGAGTTTGGAAGCTGTTTTAGGTAGCAACAACAGAATCACGCTGAAATGGCATGCAGTAGCAAATTGGTAAAATACATTTCGTTACATTGACGCTTATCGGATGAAGGTTCGCCATCTCTGGCTTTGACCAAAACAGGTGCAAGCAGCAAGCATTGTTAGAAATTATTACGAAGGTATTGGCTAATAGTATCTTCCCACTGATATCGCGTAGTATACATAATTGGTATAGTTGGTAGGTTTGAGTTTTTTATAAAGGGTGTTACAAAATAAAACCAACAACCCTTCATGGTAGACTAGGGAAATCCACACTAGTACAACCGTCTTGAACAACCCGTAGTCCAAATCACTGGGTTTACAATTCACCCCTAATACAACCGGGAGCTAAGGTGGCTCCTATTGGCAACCAGCCTTCTAGTGTTGAGAAGTCCATGTCGCAACTGTGCACGAAATAGACATGAAATAGTGACTGGAATAGGAGAGATCAACAGTTCAGTGCAGTTCTTACCAGTTGTTAGTCTAAATGGTGCATGACAGCTCTGTGTTGTGGTGCCATAATGAGTTGGCCATTGACGAACAAGAACAGATTTGTCCATCTGATTGGACTATCCCAGTCATGTGATACAGCGTCCTGACATAGCCATAGCAGGTCTTGTATATGTTTACATGTTTTGCTTGCCGTTTTAAGTCCCTGGTGGAAGGGGGGGGGGGGTGTACCTCTGTAATCAAGTGTTTCTGGAATTTTACTTGTGTTGTGGTGGGAGATGACTACGGTTGAGCCAGTGTCGTATCAGTCTCCCAGCCTCCTTCTGATCTCGCAGATCCTAGGTGTGATTTACAAAATTTTTTATAACCAAATAAGGACAAGTGCTAATATTTCAAGTCTACCTATATGGACGGGCAAAATAGCAACTAAAGTAAGGTTGGAAAAGGAGACGTAATCGATTAGTATCGACCAGTCCATCTAGATGGCCTCCCCTAGGGCCAGTCTAGATGGTACTCCATAGAACCCATCGTTACAGTCTCTGCCCTGGAAATTTGTTAGTTTTAATTGGAACACCCGGTAAATTGATTTCTGTCAGCCATCACGTCATTATATTGTGAACATTGAAGTCTGAACTAATTTTTTGTCTTCATCCTTTTTAGAAACAAGTCCAATTCTCGGCGCCGGCACCATGTTGCGCTGGCCAGGTTTGATTCTGAAGACTCCATGTTGCATTCTGATATTAAATCAGGAGCTAAAAATGGCAAGAAGAAAAGTTCCAAAAACGGGACGAAGAATGGCACCGTCTTATTGGCTTACGGAAATGGTGTTAACAGTGCTAAAGTGTGACAGTTTTAGCGCTTGCTACGAAGAACATTGACCTCAAGTCTTTGGTTTTGTACATCAAGCTTTGAAGTTAAGTGACTTGTGCAAATGAAACTTGTGTGTATATAGGCTGTCAAATAAGGAGTGTACATAATGTTGCTGGCAATTCCCAGGCAGGATTGTTCAAAGAAGTGAAAACTGCTAGCCAAGTTGTGAAGGATGGCTTCTCTTTGAATGTCTCCACTCAGTTTTTAAGGTTTTGATCTCTTGTATGTGTCAAAGTGAAGTTCATGATTCTCTAATTATCAGGGCTGCATGGTGCATCGATACCAGAATATTGGAAAGGCTGGCTATCTGCTAGTACGGTAAAAATGTTTCTTTTCCGAGGTTCGCCAAAAATGCGCCGATTAAGTGCACTTTCTTAACCGTTTCATGAAAACTTTAAATGCTGACAATTTCATGTTTACGTCTTAAGTCGGTAAGTTATTTACCAGCAACAAATGAATAAGTCCGAAATGAAGAACACTTTAGCGCAAGAATCTTACTAACAAAGTCACAAAATCGTTGCCTACATTTTTCATGGGTACTCCCCATTCGATCAGAAGTGGAGTTAGTAAAGTTAGTTTGATTAGCTCGCGTCGTAGATAAAACAAAAATATACAAATTTCATAACGTTATTCAGGGTGATTCATAAAGTTCTGAAAATAAGCCTATCGACTATACAGTGTAGGCCTAGACAATGTAGGCCTATAAAAGATCTAATAATATGATGATATTCACACGATTACTCCAAGTTTATGTTAAGCTTATGATAGGGTGAACAGTATTTTTTTATGTGCCAATAAAATAAGGTGCGCCTATAGTGTAGACCCACATTTTATAGGCCTACGTTTTATAGGCCTATTTCCAGTACTTTATGAATCATCCTGTATATCTTTATTGTTCACCGATACTCATTCATACTTGATATCGACTTGGATTGGATAGAGAAAAATGATATTGATGCAGCCCTACTAATTATTTGTAATATTACGTCTGCACTCGGAGTAATTATTGCGCGGTGCGCAGAAAAAATTATGGGTTAAATGGTCGGAGAAAATTATGGGTTCAATGATCAGAGGAAATCATGGGTTAAATGTTTACAGGAAATTATGGGTTAAATGATCGGTCCTAGTTAACAGACAAAGCATTTTTATCCACCTACTCTACATATTGACTATTTCTTTTAGTTTGCTTGGTGAGTGCTATCAACATACAGGGCTGACTGAGGTATCGTGTACATCTTGTATGATCGTAGCTGTATTTATTTCCATTTACTAGTTGCAAAAATCAAATGTACAGTAGTGAAAAACATGAACACTTTTATCTACACATTCATGTTTTATTTTGGTGTGTGATGCCATCCATACTAAATTCTTACTTAATCGCCTAATTTGCCTTCGTTTTAATGCATAAATGATCAACAAAGTTGCTTTTCATCATGCCCAATCTGAAACAACATACCTAAACCTGGTGTGAGGAGACTGCACTGCATTAATGAAGGTGCAGTAGCTGATTTTGCTCTGAGAATGACATCACATACAATAAGCAAATGATGCCAAAATATAAGTGCTCATGTTTTTCATGACCATGCGTTTGATATTTTATCTACTCTTGCAACTCATCACACTTCTCACCCTTTATTGTATTGAAATTCATAAATGGTTCACTGTGGCTGTGCGGTAAACATTCTGGGCTGATGGATAGGTGGCGGGGTTTGACTAGCGCGTTCGAAGCTTTTGACGGGTAACTGTCCCTAGGTGTCCCAAGGTGTGGATTATATCCTCGGTAGCTGAATGGTGGCGCAGAGTTCAGCCTAGTTTCTTGAAGAAGCCAGTAGCATACCTAGGAATTTTTTTGTTTGGGAGGGACAAAGGAAATTGGAATTTAAAATTGCGGCCGAATTTTTCAGCCATCGGTCTATAGAGGGGAGGAGTCCTGTAAAACAACACACTTTCAAGGATCGTAATGTCATTGAAACTTATCAGGAGATTATTTCAGACTTTTTAAACCACAATAAATGCTGTGTTTGTTAACTCTACCAAATTTCAGTCTTAACTTCGGGTCTAGGTGATGGGGCACTTGACCTCCTTTGCCATTCCCCAAACCCCATTCCTGTTATGTACCACTGTAGGAAACGAATCTTATCAGCAAATTGATAGGAGACCTTGGTAACCAAAAGTGCTGGTCACGGCAATGTGAGAGACTACCATAAACCTTTATCAGCTATGGTACCTATTTTGGACATTTTCTTGGCCATAACTGTGATTGGAAGTTTCTTCGTTTGAATTCCAAGGTTTCCTTCCTCCACTTCTTTCTGTTTTTAAACGTCTAATAAGGTTCGAAATTGGGCCACTTCAGCTATACGACGCAATTTGTTTCAGTAAGGGTCCAACAAACTAATTAAAAGAAATAGTTTGGGGGAACATATTTTATAATTTGGAGAATATGAGAGTTGGGTTCAAGACTTGCAACTGGATTTAGTGCTTAAACTGCAAAAAAAAAAAAAAACATTGGTTCTCATAAGCACCCGCATCACTCCTTTTGATAGTTCAATAAATATATTCAAAAATAAAGGACAGCGCATGAGTCAGATTTCTTAGACTTCACTTTTTTTTTAAACTTTACTTGGGTATTCAACACGGCGTTCTGTCGTTAACAGTATCGTGTTGTTCAGCATTACCCTGGCTGTAGATAACAGAAACATTACTGTTCAGGTAAATAATTCCCAGTAATAACACCACCTGTATTAAATACCGGTTGATTCTGTGTTTTTCACAATATTTCAACGCATTATGTAGGAATTAACAAAAGAAAAAAGCAGGCACACCGCATCAAACTTTGAGAGGTGAAACAAAATAAAAAACTGACCACTTTCATCGAATTTTGGTGTGTACACTTATGACAACCAAGGTATTTATTTTCCGAGGCCTTAAGCTTATGTTGGTTTATTTATTAAGCAGCTGTAAAACAACGAATGGATCAACGGAAATTGCAGGAGTGTACTGTTGTGAGAAAAAAACATAAAACTAGTATTTAAAATACTGTTATTACAATACTTTAAGTCATTTTTGATGAAAGCTCTTATCTGGGTTTTGAAAAATAAAAATAGAGGATGGGTTTTTTTTGTTTGTTTATTTGTAACATTTAGTGTACGTTACCTAAAGAATACCTTCTTGACCTCACGAAAATAATGAAATATTGTACGTGTATATTGTGATCTAAACCACTGCCTTCATTTTGTTTATTTACTAGTTGCGTCATTTTAATAGTCCTTCAGAAAAACATCTGTCCACTCGAACTGGTTTCCCAGCTTAAACGTGTAACAACTGGGCCATCTACCTGAATTATCTAAGTTGTCATTTAAGTGGACTACTTAAGGTTTGTTATATTTTTAGTTTTTAGGTTTTTCTTCAGTAAATCAGTGAAGGATTTGAAATATTTCAGCACAGACGTACGTACATATCGTGTATATATTGGTTTCTCATATTTTCACATACCCAATCCTAAATCGTGCAAGTTATTTTTTCTCGTAATTCGGACAAGTTTTCAAAATTTGTTTGACTGGATGATTGTAGAATAAGGGACCTGATATCTGAACTCAGTTACAAAAAAAAAAAAAAAGGATACCAAATCAGAATAATATTATAATATTATTCTTAAGACGCTATGGTGCTGTATGTGTAACTGTGTATGTAATGTGTGTTATTTAAGCTGTTCATAGTTTCGTACTGAATAAAGTTATCTTATTTTATTTTGTATATTAGTCATTTGTTCGAGTTATTTTTTTCTAGTCTTCGATGTATTCCTCTAACTGGCTATCACGGTCACTTAATTACTCCCAAGATGTGGTGATATGATACGGAAATAATTTGTCAATTGGGTTAAGTTATTGATGACTGCGGTCTTATCAAGACTGAAACTGGAGTTAGAAGATAAACACCTGTCGTAACATGTGAAGACCAATGTGCAGCCATGTAGATGAAAACAATTCACATGTTACCATTTCGTCTGTGGCAGCACACAGGTGTTTATGACAGTCCTCGGGTGCTACAACGGGTTCTTTGCCAAAAGAAGTGGAATTCAAAGCACAATCCTAGGATTTACAGGAGATCGTAATTTGTGGCAAAAACTGCACACGCTGCACCTACGTGCCTACATGACTTTGTGCTATGTCCCATAAAACAGGATCCCAAAACAAAACTTGTTAAGAATTCCCGTCAAGCTTTCACGATTTCAGACGCGATTTCAAACGCCTAACTTTTTCGCCAAGTTAATTCATACCGACTACGATTCAAACGTTAAATGAAATACTTGAAAAATGCGCAGTAAGCATTTTCGTATTTTTCATTTAACCTTCGAACTATTACTCGGTGGGAATAACTTGGTGAAAGAGCTTGGCACTTGTCATCACGACTTCGTACGGCCGAAAAGCTTGGCAGGAATCCTTGACAAGTTTGGTTTTGGGGTCCTGTTTTACGAGACATAGCACAAAGTCACGCAGGCACACAGATGCAGCACAGTTTTTGCCACAAATTATGATCTTATGTGAATCCATATGATTGTGCTTTGAATTCCAACTTTTTTTTTGCGAACTTAAGCACCCGTCGTAGCACATGATGACTGTCGCAAAGTCCATCTAGAAGGTATGGTGACGCGTGAATTGCTTTCGTCTGGTGGTCTTCATGGCAGGCAGTCCCCGGATGCTACAACAGGTGTCTGTTTGTTCTCTCTCTGCGGTTTCAGTATTAGTTAGGCCGTAATCATCAATAACTTCCTTATAAGTCTAATCGGACAATGAGGCAAGAACGTGTCACAAACCGAACCACAGTAACTATCTCTACAAGTTCATGTTATTGTCTCTAAAATGGCGCAGATGTAGAATGCAAAAGGTTGAAAATGACCCCAAAATGGCAGCCTGCTTTCTCATGCTTGTCCGTTGTGTAATGCTAATCCCATGATCAGCAACAGGAAACTTGCCACTACGCACTAAAGATGGAGCGACTAGAGAAGATGGTTCATTCCCGACTTCCGGTAGCATTGTTTTGTGAAAATATACTGTTTGGGACCGTGGTGTGACGTCATATTCACCAATTCTGCCGAAGTAGCCCGAACAGCCAATCGGTGTGCTGCAAGGAAGCACCTGGCTAGTGGATTTGCAAAAATCGGAGTTTTAAAAAACAAAATCTCTCTGTTTACGTTGTTAGCAGACGAAAAAAAACATTTACTTTAGTAAAAAGGAAAACTAATATACGGAGATTAGTTTTTTTTATGAATTTCCGTTTATCGAGCAAGCCAACAGTCTCATTTTATAGATGCGCTCCCTTGCAGTTCTATGATTGGCTGACATTGCTGGCTTCGCTTTTTCTGGTGTAATATGACGTCATTAACACTAGCATGGCCGTCTCCTCACGTAGATTGCCGTCTCATTCGCGCAACATGGCTGTCTCCTTCGTTTAATCCTTGTCCTCACCCGGAAGTAAGTTTGTTACGTGAAAAATGAAGTAATGGTGCTTCTTGTTCTACCAAAATTATCGTTCTTCTTTGCAGCACACTATCGACAATCGACAAGGGCTGGAATCGACACACTGAAATTGGAATTAACTGAGTGCTGTAATTGATTCACACGACGATACGTAAAAATCAACATTTATTGCAATAAATCACCGTTTATATTAAAAATTCATAAAAAAATACAATCGTATTTACAACAGGCATATAAGGGTAGGCTATTTTTTTTTAAACAACAACAAAAAATATATTTATTAACAAATAATTTTTCTCGTTGGTTTTGCATTATTTTACAAGGTCATTTTTAGGCCCCTTTTTGTGAAAAACTATATGTACAAAGTAAATTTATGAAAACATTTTCACGAAGAGTGCGAGGATGCAATTTGGTGCAAAACAGGCCCAACAGACAGGCTGAACCTTCCCTCAGTAGGCCTTAGGTATATAACAATTTAGTTTCAATATCTGCCTCCATAATCTTGAAGAACATCAACAGCAAATCCTGTCGACATCTACAGTGCTTTCGCAAACTACCAATATAATTCATTCAATTTCAAACTTCGCCACAGCTGAAGGCAGTTTGGTACCACACGTTCCAAAAGTATCTCTTGAATGAAAGTGGCGTTGACATTCGCTAAGAAATTATACTTAAGACCTAATTACTGAAATGCAGGCCTAACGTAATATAGGCCTAATGCTATATAGCGCCGCTCGGTAGACTGTCAACATTCTCCCGAACGTTTTGGAAAACAGAGTTCCGACGTTGGCGGCCATTTTGTTACCCACCGAAAATAGTAGTTGTAGATCGAGTTTGATACGCAGTTTATTGTCCATGGTAATTCCTAGCATTTAAGAGGAAAACAGTCCAGATATTGGCGGCCATGTTATCTACCTCCCTAAAATCGTTACAGATCGAGCTGGATAGTTTACTACCCTAGTAATTCCTAGCGTTTAGGTGGAAAATAGTCCAGATATTGGCGGCCATATTGTACACCTCCTAAAATCGTTACAGATCGGACCGGATAGCTTACTGTACATTGGTAATCCCTCCCGACCGTTTAGGGGACAAATTGGTAATCCATAGAAAAAATAGTTTAGATATTAATTTTATCCTCTACCCAACCGCTGATCAAATTCAAACTGTAAATCAACGCAAATCCCGGTAAATATAAAGATAAGTTGAAAATAAGCATTGAGCAAAAATCAAGTACTATGACCTACGATGGTTATTTCCAGCATACGATTTTCGCTGCTGGATAATTTCCAAGTTACCTTTAAACCGTGAAATTCGAATTTGAGTGGAGACCGACGGTAAGGTTGTAGGCCCCAGAAAATCCGGGTTATAGTTCCACATCGTGCTTTCTAAAGTGATGGCCGAATTACGTCGGGGTTAGGGACCAGTGAAATTGCCACATGTTTAGAATTTGAAATAATACTGAAAATTACCTTCAGTTTTTTTTTTAAGGTTTTGTTTCCTTAATATTTAACAGTAAAGGAATTTCAGTTCGTGCTCGTTTTGATTCATAAATATTTTGAAACATTGAATTATGTATGGAATGAACTAGCCTGATAACTATTCAAATCAGAGGACAATGGTCTGCGACGAATGCGAACACTGCTCTGTAATCTTTAGTCTCGAACCAATATTTAAATTCATTAATTCATCGAGGTCAAGACAAATTAAGATGATGCAATATTTAACAATCTGGAGTAGGAGAAATTTTGACGTTGGTTTATTCAACTAAAGAACAACTAACTCAGTGCAGGAAAACGCACTTAAAAATGATTCGTTGCATTGTTATAATTTAATTTAGCCTGGGTTTGTGTGCACCTTGTCTGTATCTAGACATGCAAACATGGCATCCTGATGCCATCTACATTACAAGTAATCTAACAGTTTATTAGTGGAAGTA
>JAHWFP010188761.1:0-43779 GCA_023313725.1 Lithobius niger
GTTGATTGTACCCACACTTTAAAAACAAGTTTAATAATACACACAGAAATCGTTTGCAGATCGAGTTTATAACATTTCAAACGTGACGAGGTTTAAACAGGAAGCATTAACAGGCGAAGCATATATTTTAGTTAATGTTACATAAAATTATTAAACTTGCATTTTTTAAATTTATTTATTTTTTATGCTATAATTTTGGTTCGTGACATGAAAACACTTGCGATAATAATCCGTGTAACTTATGGAAAATTATTGGTTCGGTTTATTATCTTTTCGGTTAAAACTTCGCAGTGATATCCCAGTTGTTAAATTTCATCATTATTTTGTGTATTTGTGGTCGTTTCACACGAAAAGAAATGAACATATTAAACAGATATAGCTGATAACTAAGAGTATCCAAGTTACAATGTGCTATATGTAATATATCATTACAGAGCACATTGTTTGTATTTCTTTATATACTTAGGTTTTTATTCATATAATTATAAAGATTTTAGATTTTTCGATACGTTTATTACATTTCAAAGCAATTCATGAGCTACATTTTGGCAACGAAATTACAAGAGTATGGAAATCTGTGTTGCAGATTAAACTCGTGTGCAACACAGAACCACGAAGAAAAATAATTAAGGTGTCAATAGGTAGTAACAAGTTCGCATGAAGTAATACGAAAAACGACAAATTAAATCACACACAAAAAAAGTAAGTCAAGCACATATCTACCCAAGTAATATATTCAATAGATCCGTACTATACAGCGCGCCATGGCTGTTTACTGTGACGTGCATATCACGTGACTGGGCTAGTCCAATCAGACGGCCAAACAGCCGTTGTTCTCGTTCGTCATTGGCTAACTCATGGTGACGTCACGGCAAACAGCCATTGCGCATGGTATAAATAGAAGCGATAAAGATTCTAAACATTATACAGTAAACAAAATTTCAAGGTCAGCAAACCCCACAACCAATTAGCGTACCTTCGAATTGAAAACAATGGGCTGACCGGATGGTTTTAAAGTAATACGATAGAGCATTATAAATCGTTGGGACCTGATAAAGAAAACATTTTATGTAGAATTTCCTGCCTAAGTTTCGGTAACAAAACGTGAAGCTGACTGACTATAAGATCTAGTGTTAAAAAGTGCAACAGCTGTGTGTTCGAACAGTTTTTCAAAAGAAATGAACGACACGTTTAACGCCAAACAGTCAGAAGTCGAATTGAGGATTGCCTCAGGCACTGGAAAATGCCTGAAAATTCCCTTTATTGTCATCGTTACTACATAAAAGCTGTAAATTTTACGCAGCGTGTTTACGCCGCCATAAAAATATTATTATGGCCGTCTCAATTGAGAGACGAGCGACGAGCGAAACAATTTGCCCAAATTGAGAAATTATTGGTCCGAAGCAATCGTCACTGAACTAAATCCTTCCCGATTCAGTTGGCTGAGTGGATATTCGACGAGAAAATAATAGCAGCGGGTTCAGGAATGTAGTTCCCAAGGCCCTGACGGAAGGAAGCAACTCAAAATGGCCCCTCTCGCTCTCTCTCGCAGTAGCATAGCAGGAACAAGAACGCTCCCTTGTAATGACTTCATATTGGGAATTTTCAGCGCCGGAGCGCCCAGCTCTCAAGGGAGAAACGCTCAGAAAACGATCGATGGCTAAAATCAATGCCTTTCCACCCCCGGCTCGTATAATACGTACTGCTACGGACGGGAACCGGGTACTGGCTGTGTGTTGTGTAGCCAGAGCCCTACAGGGAAGAGACGGCGCGTAGAGTGGGAACCCGTGAAACGGAGCATTGCCATGCAGTGTGTGCAGTTGGCTTGGCTGGTGCCCTGCTTTGCCGCCCGACGCCCTCACAACAAGGACGACTATATTGCTGATTGGATTGGTAATAAGGCCCCAGGCGAGGTACGTAGAAAGGGCGATGGCAGATTTCCATCTCTCTCTCCCCTCCCCTTCCGCCCCCACTCCTCTATGTACTGAGGCCCCTACCGGGCATAATCCGCCGATCAATCAAGACCGATTCTTTCTGGCCACCATGTTATCGTGTATAATGCGGGATGGACTTCTTCTTCGTTCGTCTGCTGTTTAGAAGAATAAGACTGGAAAAATCGAAACGGCTGTTTCCAATATGGCGGGTTGTGGTTGGAAAACTAAAGGTGGTTTGTGAGTATAAATGTATGTATATACCGGAGCGGGGGGGGGGGGACTCTTGAGTGGTTTACGTTTAAATATTAATTATTTTTCTTAGGAAATTAGCCTATCTACTGTACACATTTTTTGGTAGAGCTACACATTTCTCCCAAATTATAGAATAGGGTTACGATTCACGAGGCTGCATATGAGCAACTTTTCTTTAGCATCAAGCCTTGCTTGCTTAGATTGTCTGAAGCTTATACATTTGGCATAGCTTAAAATGCAATACAGACGATGCACCAATACCTTCTGATGACCCTCACAGTACAAAAACAGTTGTTTTTTATGAACACATCGCAGATGCAGGGAACACTTAAATACCATTGTTAACCTATACAATTTTATACAGTTTGAGAACGAATTTAAAATGTACTAACGTCTGGGGCAATTTCTTGCCACCACTTGGCGTTGTCAAGCAACTAACTGAACTTAGAGGCCGCACACAAATGACGTGCCACAAATTTCGCATAGATCTTTCGTAATCCCTCTCTCCTCCCCATGGACAAAAAAACCGCTAAATTTAGGAATTTCCGGCTCTTTCTTAGAATCAAGTAAAACGTTGACTGCAATGTTTTCAGCATTGTTTTTGTTGTTTTAAATTGGGAATGTGAAAAAAGAAGGAAGGAATGGTATGAAAGGAAGGGCACATAAACACATTGGTTATTTGCTCCCTTTCTTTGATCTAACCTTATTTTAGCCAACACAACAGCTGAAGAGCTACCAGTAGTAATGGGAGCAAAAGGTGTTACACCATAGATCAGAAACCAAGCAGATGCAGCTAGAGAGCCTATTATTGTTTAAAAAGCCTATTATATATTATTATTTTATTATTATATTACTCTAATGTAAGGACCTGTGGTGTGGTGTACGGCGATTTGCGGTGTGTAAGACTAATAGTGGAGTTGTTTGACCCCACGGTGGCAGTATGTTTAGTGATAAGGATAGGTTTCAGTAAGTTAGCCTTGATTGTACGGCATTGAGGGTCAGTTAAGACTCAATAAAATAAAATAAAATCTGCTATTGCTTAAAAGGTGGAGCCTTTTTATTGCTTAAAAGACGGAGCCTTTTTATTGTTTAGTAGGCTTATTATTATAACACAGTTGTTTGATCTCTGGCTTTTCTGTTTATTTTACCACCAGCAGTTCACAAGTTAGACTTCTTCAGTGTTCGGTATTTTTAAGTCTCAGTACAATGTGTCCTTGCTCTTTAGGCGAGTTCTAACCAACTAGTAGTTAGTTAATGTAAACGTTTGTAATGTATGTTTTTAAGATGGGGAGTGAAATTTCTCATGAATTAAAATAGTGGCGTATTGCTGAAATACGTAGCCAAGTTGGAAAACTTCTGACTTACTGGCTTTACGTGAAGCCAGACGTTTTCCGACTTGGTTATGAATTTCAGCAATACTGTTCCTCTGTTCAGTTATGTTTAGCTCCGCTGAAATGTGATATAACACGAGTTGCTTTGTCACTTAATTTGTACGCTGTTGCCTGCGTTTTTTAGGGGGGTGGGTAAGGGTGAGGGGGGTGGGTTTTTAGGGGGGTGGGTACTTTACTACGGTTCCCCGCAATAAGCATGGGACATCAAAACGGTGAGCATATAAGTTACCACCCACAACAACTAGAAATGCGACTATCACGCCATGCCTTCAAACTAGAACTCCCAAATAAGTGGTGTCAACAAACCCTCAAATTCACTCAAACGGGCTTGAATCTTCACTTGCGTCGATGACGTCATTAGCCCCATGTCACGTGGCCCTACAACGTCATTTCCCTACATACCCTATGATTTCACTACCTCAAATCATGTGATCCTTCATCTGTCATTACTCTACGTCACGTATCCCCTCCTTGTCACTTCCCACCTTATGTCCCGTGTCTACCACATGATGACATTACCGCACATCACGTGACTCCCTCCCCACTTTCTGGACCTCAGGATAATCACAAGGTCATTGACCAAGGTCACCTCAAGGTCATACCTGGAAGTGTCCTCATCATCCTATCTGAATGGAAGTGGCATCATAGGGGTAGAAACAAGTGATCTAGTGTACTGGAGGCTTTCATTATGCCTGATCGAGGTGAAAATTCTATGAAATTATATGTAAATTCTACGTGATGTTGATCGAGATGTGTAGGCCTAAATTCTGCCAACTATATGTGAATTCTATCAAATTCTATTGCATATTCTACTCGGCACACAATAACACGGGACAGTTCATTTTTTGCCTTCTGGGAGGCCGCAGAGCAGACAGACACTCAGCAGGCAATAGGCCAGGCCAGGCCACCAGAGACCACAAACCAGGTGGCGATCGCCACCCTGAATTAAAAACAAGTGTTCCCCTAACTCGGCACGAATAATGACACATCTTTTGTCCACTGCAAGGTGGCGATCATGGTCAAGTTCAATTCAGACTGCGGAATTTACAGTGTAATTTTGTAGCATTCACACATGTAGTATTTATGATAACGTATTGTGTTCACCAATACATGCTTTATGTGTTTGACAAAAAAATTTTATTTGTAGAATTCCGCCTGTAGAATTTATGGTAAATTATCTTGTTGAATTAACACGTTCACATGATGGGTGTCAATTGTGACTTAGCCCAATTCAGACTGTAGAATTTACTGTATGGGTGTTGCAGAATTTACACTGTAAAGAATGTTGCGAGACCAAGTTTAATTTCTAACTCATAGTTTGCAGAACTTACACATGTTTACGCTGTACTTAGTGTAAGGCATTATGTTCGCCCTCAGAATTTACATAATTTATATGACACATAGTAAAAAAAAGTTTTTTAATTTGTAAAATGTACTCGTGAGGTTAGCAAGTGATCAAACCCATCACTGAATGTGCATGTGGCAGGAGACGAGCGTGAGAAAACCTAATTTAGACTGAAGAATTTATGTCGTAGAGGACGTTGCACTACGAAGTTCATTTCTATCCCTTAGTTTGTAGAATTTACATGTGTTTACGTAGTAGTTAGAGTAAGGCAGTAAATTCCTTAAAATTATGCATAAATTCTACAGGTTATCATTCAAAATGGCATCAATCTGAAAAGGTGGTCTCCTTGTTTCACGCGAGAGGCATCTGGATGGTTGATTCTGTGTGAAGGGTCCAGTGTAGAACGATTATGTATGTATAAGTTCTGCCAAATTAAACGTCGATTGTGCCGGATTATGGGTGGAGGCGGACTTTAATTTACGCGTGCTTGCGTGATAGGAACCGAGCGTAATCAAACTCATTTTAGACTGTAGAATTTACATTATGATATTGTAGAAACTACGCATGTTTACACGATGGCCCTCTATTGTGACCAAGCTTAATTCAGAATGTAGAATTTACAGTATAGTCTTGTAGAATTCACATTGTAGAGGGTGTTGTGACAAGTTCATTTCTTTCCCTAGTCTGTAGAATTCACATGTGTTATCATGTTAATGTGTTTGAATACACGTGATTCACGCAGCTCATGGTGGAGGAAAAAAAAAATCAGATTTTTTTTGTAGAATTTGCAACGTGAGGTCGTCTTTGAATCAATTCCACCTTTGAATTTACGTGTGTTTGAATGATGAGCGTGCCCATGATCTATTCAGACAGTAGAACTTACAGTATATTCTTGTAAAATTTTCGTTGTTTAGGCCATTACGAGATCAAGTTCCTAGACTGAGTCTGTTTCTTCGTTTATAGAATTTATGTGTGTTTATGTAGTATTTACATTAAAGTTGTAAATTCTCTAATGTTAATTCTATGTGACATCATTCAAAATGCTGTCCACCCGTCCAAGCTGGTCATGGGTACATCTGCATGAAGGGACCAATTTTGAACGTGTGCGGGAAGGGGGGAATGTAAATTAGTCTACCCTACACGACTACAGCCAGACACTCACAAATCAATTATTACAATTTGGCCCCGTCGGAACGTAGAATTTACATCATGATTTGATGAATTTGCAGCGTGAGGATGGGTGAAGCCGCATGAAGGGCTACAATTTGAATGGTCATGCGTGTGTAAATTCCACCAATGTAAATTATATTTGACTACAGTGGGTAAAAATCGGTCATTCAAAATTACCGCCATCAGGAAGTAGCCTAGAATTTACATCTTATTTTTTGGAATTTACAGTGGCAATATGGTATCATGAGGCTTAATAATCAAGATAAAACTACCTTTTGAAGTACAAATAAATTTAAGAATGGCATGTTGGAAACATCCAATACATTCTGCATTCAAGTGTGGGAGTACTGCATATGCTTTGCATTCACATATGTTATGTAGGTTTCCAACATGTTCTGCATGTTGGGAGTAGGCGTACTGAATATGTTATGTATTCACGAGTGTAGGTTTCCAGTACGTTCCGTGTTCATGATTGGTGATCCCCAATTCGTTCTTTAAAGATTATGGGATGCCTAATGGTTGTTACATTGTTAAGCTATATTTATGAAATCTATCATCATGAGGCTTATTAAACAAGATAGAACAGCCTTTGAATAATAGAATAAACATATACGAACATCATGTTGGAAGCATCCATATAGATTTAAACATTCAGTTAAGTTCCACACTCTTGTTTGAGAGTACCGAACACGATATGTGCTTGTGGTTGTATAGCGCAGTGACACGGTGTAGTGTTATTGTATATAACTCTATGCTGGAGCCTTAATGGGTTAGCTGCAAGAGGCACTGCAGAGAGAAACAGAAGGGTGTCATACTGAAGGCGATGCTGTGAAGAGTGATTTCTTAGACCTAAAATGCGCGATTTTTGTTGTTGGAGAAAACAACGTTATTTTAAGCCTAAGAAATCCGCTCTTCTGTTGTTTTTCCCTCCATTTTTATGTAGTGCACCTTGTAGTTATGCCTTCCAAAACCCATACTGGTGCCAATCTGGTGCCAATATGGCGGCAAATGTCACTGCTCTATAGGTAACCAACACTATCAGTGTTCATGTTGGGAGACCCCCTACACAATCTTAGCAGATGATGAAATGCTATCATCATAAGGCACTTTCCTCACTAACAAGAGAGCAATGTAAATCATGTAAATTTTACGTACGAACACAATAACTTACTATAAAGTAAGTAAGTTAGTAAGTAAGTAAAGTGAGTTGGTCTCATATAGTCCTATACGATGTAAATGTTCAACCTTGAACAAGCCGTGTTAATTCTATGGCTAAACCCAATACATTTCTGTGAATGCTACATAAACACGTGACAATTTTACAAACTACGGATTTGATTTGAACTTTGATTCGTAACGTCCTCTACGACGTAAATCCTACGAAATTATATCATACATTTTACAGTGTGAATTGGGCTTGGTTATGTTAGGCACCCACCGATCATACATTCACTGGCAGAATTGAACATGTAACCATCTTTCCGCCGAAAATTCTACAAGTTATGATGTGAAATCTACTACCCGATAAGGGTCATTTAGAATGACTGACTCTTATGCACTGGAGTCACATGTACTATAGGTACAATTTCGTGAAATTTACACACACATAATCATTCAAAATGGAGCACTTCGTGCTGCTCTACCCATCCTCACTCTATAAATTCTTCAAATTTTGCTGTAAATTCTACTTCCTGATACGGCCCATCTTCAATAATGAATTGTGTGCTTCCGGATGAAAGTTGTGTAGAATTTACATATGATTTGGTAGAATAATTTATATCCCCTTATCATCCAATATAGGGTGCTTCACGCGGAGTCAGCCATCCAGACATCCAAGAACAAGATTTCTTCCTTCATGGACGGACAGCCTTTTAATTGAAGTCACGTAGAATTTACGCTGGTAGAATTTACAACCTTAATGCAAATGCCACATAAACACACGTAGCTAAGGAACAGAATTGAACTTGGTATCGATGTAACAGCCTCTATGACTAAATCTCGACAAGGATATACTGTAAATTCTACAGTCTGAATAGAGCTTGGTCACGCTTGGCAAACACATGTAAATTCAGTGGTGGTGGAGTGATAAAATGTAAAGTGGAGGGCTTGATCGTGTAAAGATCCTTCGTTGTAAATTCTACATATAAAAAACTTATATTTTGTCCACCATGAGCCACGTAAATCTTGTTAATTCTAAGGGAAACCCAATAGGCTACCTATGTGTAAATTCTACGGGCAAGGGTAGGAAAAGGAATTCAACTTGATGTCCCAACACTCTCTACGATGTAAATTCTACAGGACTATACTGTACATTGTGTCTAACTTGAGCTTGGTCACAATCGAGGCCAAACATTGTGCAAACATGCATGAATTCTACAAGATCATACTGTAAATTGTAAAGCCTGAATAAAGCTTGGTTAAGCTTGGACCAGTCACTCTTCCTTCTTTCTTGGATCCTTCATGTCACCTGCACGAAACAAGATGGCCACCTTTATGGACGAACGCCGTTTTGAATGACGACGTGTAAATATATACGTATAATTTCATGGAGTTCAAAACCTTACCATAACTATAGTACTACACGTGTAAAATGTACAAACTAAGGGATAGAATTAAACTTTACATTTTTGCGTCAATCAGCCCACGTGATCGCTAGGGTGCAATGATAAGCTATTGTGCAGCTATAGTTCTGCCACCAGAAGCCCAACAAACATTGGAGACACGTCATTACATAAATAAATATTGCAATGTAACAGTAAATGTTTTTCAGCCTAAGCTTAGCCGAATCTTAGCCAAGTAATGTTATACGGTCAAATCTCGGCCGGAAAAATATCTAGCTATACCTAGTCGTATCTCGGCTGAGTTTGGTGATAACCCAGGTGTCTTTGCTCAAAAAAAAATATCGAGGGCTGGTGCTTAAGATTTATTGTGGTTCTCTCCCCCCACCCCCCTCCTTCCCTTCCGATCCCAAAATGAAAAAGTTTCCGTCTTTGTACAATAATTTTTTTTTGTAAACATTTTACAATTTAAAACAGTATTTTAGTTTTTCTGGCTACCGTGAGGCATCCTTGAGGCCCCTTTTCGGTCTGTGGCCCGGTGCTTCAGCACCCCCCTTAATCCGGCCCTGCAAAACCAATAATAGCCATGGGAAAGTGGTGAAGAATAACGGGTAGGCTAAAAAAAATTCTGTATTTACTGGGTGAAAACGAAATAGAGGACAAAGTGCTTTACAGGGACCATGTCGATGACAACCACGATGTATTTGCCGTTTAAACCGCTTGGAACCTTACAACTATTCCGTAATAATAAACCGAAGTAGAGATCTTGAATGTTGGGTACGTACACATTTCTTAGAAGCGCTGGTATCAGATATAGCTTCAGTGCAACCTTGATGAATCTGTTTTTTCTAATCGTAACATAATGCATGCATTTTTAATCGCGTTTAAAATATTTTTGTAAAGATTTTTTATATGGATGTACTGAGAAGTTTCGATATAGATCTTTTTAACCCTAGAAAAAGCACATAATCAGACCTAAAATTTTCAGCTCTGTGCCTTTTTTAAAATTCCCATATTTACCGTACATTGTTTGAGGGGGGGGGGGGGGGTACATTGATTCGAACCGGAAACCACTTGATTTGGAGGCCGGAACTCTGACCACTTGTCTTGTCGGTGGGTTAGTACAGATTCTGGGGTTGATTGTAGGGTTAATTCAGATTCTGATTCTGGTCTTTTAAAGAAATTTTGGTGTAGATTCGTGTTTCGTCGTCTGATGTTTGTCTGTCTGATGCAGAATTCTCCTTATCTCCCACTTTCTTTTTTCGTCGCACCTTGCCGGGCGATGTACCAGAAAAGGGGCCTTGATCATTAGGAGGGAGGGGAAAGAAAATACTATTTAGGAGGGTTCTTCTCTTCAGGAGGGACTATTTATGGTCGCTGGGGGACTGTTGGCTGATATCCTTCTTAGTGCCCGCCTCTTCCCATACTCCATGCCGTCGAAATTACGAAATTGAGCATTCGTATTTGCGACTCTTGAAGTGAAATTCTTGGACCGTCGTAAGTCGAACTAATGCCAAACACTGGGCTTGGCAATTCCAATTAGTTCGGTTCTAAAGATTTTACGTAATTTAAGAACAGACAGTGTCATAGGTTTAGTATACAGAGATTTAGCTTTAACAACTTACAACTTAGGTGTGTTATAACTTTGTTGCCCTTGTCCCTTAATGTTTTACACTGTCAAAGCCAAGAATGTTTTCATTAATCAAGAACGAAAGTTAGAGGTTTGAAGGCGATCAGATACCGTCCATAAACCAAGGTGGGTAGGCTTAACTGTTTACCTCATGCAGGGTGATTTGCAGCGAGGTTTATTTTATTTATTGATTTTTTTTAAATTAATTTCTTTGAGTCAGCCGAAGCAATTTAACGCTTATTTGGCTGAACCGGCTCAATTTTGAACATTACCAGAATTTTTTTTGAAAAAGTTAGAGCCGATTACCCAACTAGCACGGAAAAAAAATCATGGAAGTGTAAAAAATGCGCCCATCCTCGTGCAAAAGATAATGTAGCATTGAACAGTACTGCCAATTTATTTCCAATATTTTTTTTAATCGTCGTTTTCGGAGGTATTTCCAAAAATTAGGGGCAAACATCCATTTCGTTTAGAAATTCGATGACTCTCTCTCGTCGTTCCCTTCAAATTTTTTTGCCGGTATAGTATATGCATGCAGACGGTATTGTATCGCGGTATATAAGTTGTCGTATGCCGACTAATTGCCGTAAGGTTGATCCTGTAATAGCGACAAGCAACATTATGTTCCCCAATTAATTAACTTAGGTGGAAGCTAACAGCATCATTATTTAACGTTCAGGCGTTTAAATTAATGATCATCGTAACAGGACTTAATGGTTTGTGTAAATGGACAAGCATCTCCTTATGTAGCTGTAGGCCATAACGAATGTATAGCAGCACAGTAACATGGATAATACCTACGCTTAATTTCCGATTGAAAGTTGATTTAACACGAGCAGAAGTTTACTGTTGCTTGATGTGCTTCTAAGCAACCATTCGACAACAGGAGATCAAGGAATATTCTTTGGTATAGCTGCTTTAAAAATCAGCCAGAAACCCATGTTTGGGTAAATTGTCAAGAGTTTGAAGACCCTGACTTTACCGTCTCATTTGCGGTCAGTATCATTTGAGGTAGCCTTTCTTCATACCCGAATTTGCTCTAAAGAATTAAAGACGGAAAATCAAAGGCGAAACAAGAATTAAATAAATACGGATGCAAACCTATTTACGTTGCCTTTTAGACTTAGTCAGACTGCCTGAGCGGGGAATCGAACCCACGATCTTTGAAATCAAAGGCCGAGGTCCTATCCCTGGCCGTGTCAGTATGGCTCAGCGGTAGGACCTCTGCCTTCGGTTTGATGGGTTCGATTCCCCGCTCAGGCAGTCAGACATATAAGTCCAAAAGGCAACGTAAATAGTTTACATCTGTATTTATTTGCTCTAAATAAAGTGACCGCATGTACTATACGTTTTCCGTTCATACGCAGTACAGTAATGATGAGACTGACCGTACATGTAAGGTTTCCACCCTGAAATTTTATTTACATGAATACATTTACGCAAAGGAAATTATTTTTCTATGGCCCTTTAGCCACGAATGCTTAGTTTGTGCTTACAAAATTCCAAAGCGGTTCTTACTGTGAAAGTTTATATTCAAATTTAAGATGATGGAATAAAACCAAAAAACGCACAATTTCACACGAACGGACACTCACCACTCACAAACTCAGTATCTCCTGCTAATTTTCGACAGAATGTGCTGTCACTGACGTCGGTCTTCATCAGGCTTGCTGGAAATGCTGTTCACTCTATCGACATGTCTGTTGTCAAATTCAAATTCTGGAGACAGCAGACATGAAGACAGAGTGAACAGCAAGCCTGATGAAGACAGACGTCAGTGACAGCACTGTCAGTCGAAAATTAGCTGGATCCTGAGTTTGCGAGTGGTGAGTGCTCGTTCGTGTGAAATTGAATGCCTTTGGATTTATTCCATTTCATCATCTTAAATTAGTTGGTGATGTGTTATTCCATACATGCCTCTCTATAAGTTTTCTTCTAGCATTTTGTTTTTAGCTTTTCACTTGTGTATATTAGTAACTGTTATGTTAGTTGAATAAAAAATAGCCTAAATATAATTATGAAAGTGTGGGCGCAAATAAGTAATGTGTTGGCGTGCCCTTCTTTTCACATCCCTCCCCCTTCTTAGTGGATCGGTCTCGTTTCGGTAGTTCGAGATAAGCCGAAGTCGAGACTAAAGAAAATACATCACAGCTTACGAAGTTAATCCTCACTAGGAACTCATAAAGGAGGGTTAGACAGTGTTTAGGCCCTGTCTTTACGGATTGTAGTGCCCAACTCGGCATATTTTTCACTACAAAATGCATACACGCCTTATATGGAATGTAAAAAAAAGCTTGATTTTCATGTTATCATAGTTCACTGAACGAATCATTGTACATTTAGCAAGTTTAGTTGGCAACGATTCAGTTTTTACGTCAATACCAAGCATATTGGCTGTACTGTAAAAACATTTGTTTTAAAAATAAACACATTTTAGACAAACCTACAGAAAGCGTTTTTAGACGCTCTTAGATAAAAACACAAAAGCTTTTTGAAAATCACGGGATGATAAATTGAAATTGAAACCATTCTAAACAATAGGGTGTATTTAGTGTTGCAAATCTAAAACACGAGCGCTCAGTCTGAAACACTTTACAAACGCGAGCTTCATCCATGCAGCAACAATAAAAAAAAAACAGTAGTTTTTTTTTCATGTGAATGCATGTATATTTGAAAACTGCTTTTGACGAAAGCTCTTGTGTTTATGCTATGTTGTAAAATAAACACTACTTGATTTAAGATAGGCTATGTATAGCTTTTTATTTTAAACACTTCTGTCGTACATGTTTATATCATAAAGTGATGTAAATTGAACGCTAATGTTTTATTGTAAACGCATGATTTCGCGTCGACAGCGCTGTTGTATAAGTATTTCCTTTTAGCACGCTTGAGTATTTTCAACTACACAGATGGTTGAACAGAGTAGGCATTTAAAGAGGTCAAACCCTGATCAGGCTTCTTCCCTTTTTTTTCTTCATGAATAGTCTACTACATATTCTGCCAATATCGGAATAGCTTAGTGGTGCACCCAATATTTTGAATTTTGTCGATGGAGGGGGGGGGGGGGAGCAGCCGCAAAAAAAGTTGTGGTTCAAAATGGGTTTCAACAATTTTTTAAGTCTTTTTGATCCCCTTAAAACAAAAGTTTTTCAGCAATTTAAAAGACCAGTTTTCAGAATATTTTCAATTGCAATAAATGACAAATTTCATCTACTTTATACACAATTTTACTGTTTATTTCGGGTATTTTGCTTTCCTGGACTTAGCAATTCCAATTAGTTCAGTTCTAAAGATTTGACATAATATAACACCAGACAGTGTCATGTAGGTTTAGTATACAGAGATTTTGCTTTAACAAATTACAACGTACGTGCCCTTGCCCCTTAATGTATTTCGTTTAACCAGCTTCATAACAAAGTTAAAGCCAAGTTATCGTTAAATGGTTAGTACTCCAGCCAATCAGAGCAGCATTTGGATGAGGGTGTTCAGCATGTGGAAGGAATATGGTCATGGTTGGTGCTAAGTATGCTTATATCGAGCGTCATTTAGTTGCAGAATACTTACTAAGGCTTCTGTGCGCTATATAATTAGTACGCAGACTTCAATTTCACACTCTGAGTAAATAGTTTTCGCAAATATGCAGGCTGACCTCATTTTTTTTTATTAATTAATTAATTAATTTTTTTAAATTAAAAAAAAACGCAGCCCAGGCTCTAATTAACCAATATTGAACAATTGTTCCCCAAAGTCTGATAGACACATAGAGGTTACATCTGTAGTAGTAAAATACGTAATAAATATTTAAAATAGTTTTACAATTAAGAACAAATAAATATAATTTTAAGGAAAAAATTATTTTAGGTGAATCGTTCTAGAACAAACGTATCAGAAGAAAATATTAATTTTGACAGATAAACGTAATGCACCAACGCCTTAAAAGAATAAAAATGTTTAGTTCTTCGTTTGATTTGTCCAGACAACAGGTCGATGGTTAAAAATTGTTGGTAGCCTATGTAAAATACTTGACATCTTGTACTATACCAAATTTTTACCAAAGAAATTTCATATCTGTTGATTCCAATCCTCAGATAACATTTTTTAGAAAAATACATTGCTTCATGGTCTTTATATTATTAAAGTCATTTCTTAAAGTAATTGTGCAATATAGTTTTGTATAGATTACATCAAGTTTCTTGTAATTTTGGATATCTTTTAATGTTTTTAATTTTTTTTTTTTCAGAACATTTAGAAAAGATTCCTGGCTCACTTCCTACAGCTGTAGTTACGAAAGGAATTGTGTTGCGTACTCAAACAACTTCTTTGGCAATGAAAGTGACGTAAAGTGACGTTTATTGGAAGATGTGCGAATGACTCCATCACCATTTTGTAACTTTTTCATTACTGCCACTACAGTGCAAAATGAATTTGAAAGGTTCGTCAAAACAACCAAAATATAAGACAAGAAGAAGAAAATTGCTGATCAAGAACTTAGAGCTACATGATTTTTTTAATACACATTCGTAATCTACCCTGTAGATCCGGGCTTTTGTAGACCGAGTCAGAAGCTCGTCTCTACAGGTATCTTACGGATGAGAATGACTTCGTCATGAGACCGTCTGTCTACGAAATTTCCATGAAGAAGTCTACAACTTTTTTCCCGAAGAATGTCGAAGGAGGTGCAAGTCTCTTCAACGTAAAAACAGTGCCAATTGGAACTAAGAATCCTATGAAAGGGTGGGAATGGACAGAAAAGAAGGGGAAGGGAGCGCACAATGTTAACAAATTTCGTCCTGTGAAGTTCAAATTTTTTGGCAAGGTTACAAAAGGCATTTTTCGTAATTTTTTACTGGAAGGTTTGTTCGCGTAATTTTATTATCCAGGAATGAGTTGGGCGACACTATCGAACGTTGACAAAAAAAAGTCGTAAAATTGACTTAATCGTTGGTCATGTCGTTTGTGCAAACATATCCAAAACACTGTAAAAACAATTGTTTTAAAATAAAATAAATACGGTTGCAAACTTATTTACGTTGCCTTTTGGACTTAAATGTTAGACTGCCTGAGCGGGGAACCGAGCCCCCGACCTTTGAAACTGAATACCGAGGTTCTATACCGCAGAGTTATTCTGTATCAGTATGGCTCAGCGATAGAACCTATAGGCATGGTTTCAAAGGTCGTGGGTTCGATTCCCCGCTCTGGCAGTCGGACATTTAAGTCCAAAAGGAAACATAAATAGGTTTGAATCCGTATTTATTTAACCCCTGTTGAGCCCACTAGGCTTTCCGTCCTGTTTAAATTTGAAATAAACACATTTTAGACACATTAGGAAACGTTTTTAGACGTTTTGGCTGAAAAACTTCTAAAAGCGCTTTACGAATAGCATGGGCTGAGAAGAAACCTCTCAAAAACATTAGTGTTTATTTAGTGTTACAGAACTGAAATGCGTTTGAAATAACACACTAACGTTCAGTTTTCAACAGTTTATAAACACAATGCTTAAAACATATGAAAGCGACAAAAGTGTTTGAAATAAAACAGTAAAGGTATGTTTATATTATAACGCATATGTTTGAAAATAGTGTTTAACAAAAAACGCATTGTTTATCATGCGTTGTAAAATAAACGCTACTATTTTAAGATATAAAAAAATCTACCGCTTTTTTTAACCTTGTAGCCCCCCCACGGCGGGGGGGGGGGGGGGTTAGATGAGGCTTAATGGCGCGCCCTATGTGTTTCTAGCAAGTGTTTGTAAAATGTTTCAAATTGAACGCTAGAGTTTTATTTTAAAAGCATTTCACGTCTGCAACACTTCATAAACGCTGATGTTTTGACTCGGTTTCTTCTCAATCCATGTTATTTGTAAAATGATTTTATGTTTTATTTCAGCCAAAAAAGTCTATTGTGTGCGCAGCGTATCTTGAGTCCTGCAGGTATTTTATGAGCGGCTACGTCTTCCTGGAGGGAGTGGCTTTAATCGATGGCCGCCATTGTTTTTGTAACCATTTAGGATATCAGCAAGGCACTCTGCTACCAAAAATATACAATCGATTATCTGTGTTCGTTTTAGGGCGAACTCAAGATAGGCCGAGGACACTATAATAACGTTTTCTATGTGTGTCTAAAATGTGTTTATTTTAAAACACATGTTTTTACAGTGAACGATAAAATCGAATTCACGTAATTTTCGAAGTTCGGGAGGGTCGAGCAATTCGCCCCTGGTTTGTTTGTTTTATCGAAAAGTGTTAGGCTTAAATGCGGGTTGCCATCAAATTAACATGTGCACTCAGCATCTAGCTTTATTGAGTTCTCTCTCGCAGCAAGTGAAGGAATGCACAAAGCAACACCTTTAAGCACAGCAAACAAGCCACGTGCCTTCTTAACGATTGAGTAAAAATGTGGGACGTCCTCGTGCACCTGGGAGCAAGCTGTAAAGATTAACGACATTACTATCACTAGATGGCGCCACGGTGTTTTCTTTATATTCTACCGTGGTGCCATCTATAGTGGAATTAATATCGTTAATATTTATAGCTTGCTTCCAGGTGGACGAGCACGTACCAAATTTTTACTCAGTAGAGCTGTGACACGACGTAGTATTATTGTATATAACTCTATGCTGGAGCCTTAATGGGCTAGCTGTAAGGGGCCCTGCAGAGAGAAACAGAAGGGTGTCATACTGAAGCCGATGCTGTGAAGCGTGATTTCTTAGACCTACAACGCGCGATTTTTATTGTTGCAGAAAACAACGTTATTTTAAGCCTAAGAAATCCGATCTTCCGTTGTTTTTCCATCCATTTTTATGTATAGTGCACCTTGTAGTTATGCCCTCCAAAACCCATACTGGTGCCAATATGGCGGCAAATGTCACTGCTCTATTATTCAGAAGGTTCGTAGCTTGTTTGTTGTGTTAAAGATATTTCATTCCTTTGCTGGCTGGAGTAAGCGCTAGAGAGAACTAGATAGCGCTCAATGGTGCTCGATGCTCCAAACTTTCGTTTGGTAGCAAACAGCATTTAGCTCAACTTTACGCAGCCGTCAGTCAGACAAAACCAGAGACAATAATGGTTTTGCAATTTTCAAGGAAGTTAGAAAAACGAAGGCCAGCTCCAATTTAAGAGTCGCATATAAATATATATGCACACATGCCAAAGTTTATAATGGTCACAGTTACCCACCCACACCATGACAACTCAGTTGTTTGTCATTCATTGCTACAGCTAGGTTGCTATTTTTGCCGAAAGAGGGCAGCTGTTGACACTAGTCACAAATCTTGGCAAAAATTCCTCGAAAACGCAATGAACGTAATGAAGATAACAGTAACGGCCGAAGGGGCGGTGAGTGGTCCTCCCGTTTTATTGTTTTCCTATACTTTTTATAGCTGTGCGCATGCGCCAGAGATTTTAACGATGGCAGCAAAAGTTTCTGAACCTTCCACCATGTCCAACGACAAACGCCCAGTATTGACAATGATGTAGAGCGTAACGTTGGTTACACATCTTGTGCCGTCCCCTTTCGATCATTTTGTTGGTTAGTTTATGTTCAATATTGAACCAAAAAAATCGAAACGTAATTTATATGTTGTTCCATGATAATGGCCCAAACAGCGGTCGTTCGGCCGGTTACGGTGCGGCACCAGAAAAGATACAGTAATGTTCGAGTTTTCATAAATATTTCTTTCGACCCGGAGGGCTGACTAAGTAACCGTCTTGTTAGGCCTATTTTTTTCTTTTCATTGGGGCTCGAAAAGAATTTTTAATTTATATTTTATTACTGTTTCCTTTCAGGTAGATTTTGTAAAGGAGAATGGTAATTTCGTATGCAATGTATTTTTGACACAATGTAGAGTTGTAAATAATGGACGCTGCTGGATTTCTTGGAAGGGAAAGCCATTATGAACAGCACGTGCTGCCAGAGGAATTCTGGGAAAAGTCCGTAAACTTCCTGCACTACCTCTTCTTCTCCCCCCCCCCCCCCCCACCCCGTCCAACCCCCAACTCTTTTATTTTCGTTTGGCTTCCGCTGCGTTGGCGAGATATGGTCAACGGTGTAGACCCCGTCCACAAAAACGATCAGAAATCTTTTGAGGCCGAAAAATTTCGTTTACTATTCATGCTGCAATGGGTAATGGGTATGACTCTTGTAAATAAAGTCTGTCTATATCTTATTATTAAAGGGAAAAATATGGTTCTCGCTTTATTCGAGCTTCCTGCGCGAAATAGCTTTTGCAACATTTACAGACGGCTGAAGTAATGTTGCAAAACTGGGACATACAGGAAAGCCAACAGGGAGGAATGTACCTTTAAATTTCACTGAACTATAGTATAAATTATTTTTTTTCTCGCCGGCTCGAAGTTCATGGTAAACTTGAATGTGTGTACCGTATAAAACAGATTACAAGCAAAAAACGTCAACTGTGCCGAAAAAACGGGTTATATGATTGAAGTTTCACTTTACTTGTTAAAATGTACACGGATAAAAATTAATGATTTGAATTGAATACAATGTTAAACACCCTAGCCTAACTTAAATCCGTCATGTTATGAATATGGGAAGATGACATTGAACGAGTACACAACGGATTTTGACAATTATAGTTTTATGAACATCCATAGGAGGTGTCAACAGCATAAGCAACACGACGTAACAATTTAAATATAAGAAATTAATCATCATGAAATTTGTATTTCAGTCCTTAGGGAATTCTGGGCTTTGCTTAATCGATTTCTTGTTGGTCCAAGAAGTAGGCTAGCAGTTTATTTTTTTTTATTTCATTTATCCCACCAAATTGGGGCAGTTAAATAGGGATTTCATTAAAGATAGTCGTATAGGAATTTTTTGCTCGTTTGTTCGTTTTTCATATTAATTTTTGGTAAGAGCCACTTTATATCCATATAATTATAGTGTCCTGATATAATTATTCTTTAAGTTTGAGCTTAATTTGTGGTAGCAATAAAAATAGTTTTACAAGCACCACAACGATTAAATTACAATATCCCAAATCAACCAGTTAACCATGTGATATACAGCAATGTTCAAGGGGAACGTGCCAGTTAAATACGAATATGAAATAGGAACATTCGAAAGTGCTTCTCTGAAAACAGTTGTAAGATCCATCGTATTCGTCCAGCCTACATCTTATACCTTGTAAGAGTAGGCTACATAAATTACAATGGAATGAATAATTCAGTTACACTAAAATATTATTAATGAAACGGTAAGTATCAACATAGTTTTTGTACTGATGGTGATAAAGAAATTACCGAAAGGTATTCTATGTTTATATATATGGTGTTGAATCCAAGGAAATAGTATATATGCTAAAATTCCACGAATTTGTAAAATGTTCCATTAACTTCATTTCCGGAGTCATTAGTTCATATTACGTATTGTTATTCAATGAATATTTGAGTTGCATAATATTAAACAATCACTCTATCGTTTGTCAAATTTATTGGTTGCAATTAAACGCAGCTTGTTGTTTATTGGTTGTAATAACTTAAATGTATCTTGTTTTTTATTGGTTGAAATAATAAACATTTTGTTGTGTATTGGTTGCTTTAAAATCTGTAGTGTTCTTATTGGCTACACAATTTCTTGCCATGCCAAAATACAGTAATAAATTATTTTATACGGTAAACAATAAAATTACAAAGTAACATTAACAGAGCAAAAAAAAATGTTGTAAAATAAACATATTTTATATACACCTTATAACCTACAATACGTTTGTAGACGTTTCAGCTGAAAAACTCACCAATAGCGTTTTACAACTACTTTATCACTGGCTGAGAAGTGACTTTCAAAACATTAGCGTTTTTATAAACCACTACCGTATTATTTTAAACATTTCTGTCGCTAAAACTCTGGTATATTAAACTCATTTCATATGTGCTCCGCTATAAACACACCAATGTTTATTGAGAGGGTTCTTATGTAAATGCTATTCGTAAAACAGTTTACGCATGTTTTTTTTCCCGGTTTTTAGCCACACCTAAAAACGTTTGCAAAGTTTGACTAAAATATATGCATATTTTTCAACACTTTTTATTTTACTTTGCCTGAATGTAGTGAAATAGCGTACAGTGTCAGGGTCAGCAACAAAATAAATAAAACCCACAGTAAATTAAGGAAGGCATGCAATTATAATTACCACTTTTTTTTTTAAACTTTTATCATCCATTTCGCGCACTTTCAAAATCAAGACACTCGACGCATCAAGCTAATTTCCGATAGACACCCGTGAAAAGAGGACTTACGCTATACCAGAAAAGAAACAACCGAAAATAATTGATCTACCGAATTTCGTTAGTATTAAATGCTTACATAAACATCCCACTACCTTCATCAGGCAAAAGATAAACGAGCACGCACAAAAATAACGACTACATGCTAGAGTTTATGTTTTTCATTCAATACTACCGAATAATACTACCGAAAATTAGCTAGACCAATTGTGTGTGGTTGTTTCTTTTCTGGCATAGCGTAAGTCCTCTTTTCACGATTTCTTTATCCAGTGAGAGTAAAATGAGGCTGTCAGCTTTCAGAGTATAGACGCCCGTCTAAATTCTTCTTAGGTTCCAACTGTCAAAAGCAGAGAAGATACACGGGTGGTTATCGAAAATTAGCCAGACCCTGTGAGTTTCTTGATTTTGAAAGTATGCGAAATGCATGATGAAAGTTTGAAAATGATGGCATTGAGTTTCAAAGTCACATACCCGTGACAGACTTTTTTAGTGGAATTACGACTCTATAACTTAAAATGTTAACTTTTGATTGTAACTGTTTAAATAATGTAAAATTGTTAATTTTTTTCATTGCGGTACTGTGAAACGTTAATAGTTTATAAACATTGACTTAAGGTCGTGTAGGCTGTAGCAAATGTCTAGGCCTACTGTGCGTTAATATGACGTCATCTTTAAAAAATAAATATATGTCGAATTCAAATTAAAAGATTTAGATCAAAATGAAGCACGAATGGCAGGAAAAAAACTAATAAATACGACAAATAGAATTGAGAAATATTAGACATAATGGCATTTTTGGAAGGTTTTAATAAGTTGTTAAGCCGAGTTCAAAAACACCCACCATTCAATAGTCTAGTTTTAATACGTTAGTGATTAGTAATTTTGTGGATTTTTAGAATTTTGTTAAACGAAATGGACAATCAGCTTATTACAAAACGACGAAGATCTAGCAGATCTAAATGACCGACAATGCATCATGAAACTTAGTGACCAGTAATTTTGTGGAATTTTCGAATTTAATTAAACGAAATGGACAATCAGCATTGACTTATAAAAAACGGAGAAGATCTAGCTGATCTGTAATGACCGACAATGTATTATCAAACTTAGCCTTCCAGGAATCAATTGAACGGCGTTTACAGTTGAATCATGAAGAATCATTTGAACAAAACACAAACCAAAAAAAAAAAAAAAAAAACTACGATCTCAGTTATGTAGATTTAGTTGTGGGCCGAGGGATGATCGTCTAACTGGAAAATCGCATAATTGGAAGAACGTGTACAGTGCTACAATATAACAGAAAATCGTCTCACACGAAATTCGTACAACAGTAAATTCTCTAATGTCCCTACCTCGTTCGCGCTGCCGCGCTCGCACCAGCTACAAGTATAACATCAGAAACCGCAGACATATTATTGGCCAGTAAGACAATTATCCATTATACAATAATCTCTTAGATAATCTCTTTAGATGATTTTCCAGATTTTTTATTTAGGCAAATATTAGACAATACCATTAGACGATTTTCCGCGTTGATTTTCGTCCAACGCCCCTAGTGTGCAAGTGTTTTTATATCTTTGGTAAAGTTGTAAATCACAACTGAAAAAATAAAACTCAATTGTGTTATTGAGGTGATTACTGATGTCGGCTCAATAGTGTAAAAAAAAAAAAAAAAAAACAACTATTTAAGAGTCGCAGAACATTTTTAATTCGGCCTCTCAAAAATCGTGGGTGGGTTTTTGAGCGACTTGCGGGAGTGCCATTTTGGGAGTCAAGAAAAGTACCATCTGGGGTGACCTTCACCGTTCTCGGGAGTCCTTTCCAAGGGTTTCTGACAGGTCCGGGGACCGGGTTGGGCTACGTGATAAATGAGGACCCGTAGAAAGGCCAGGGAGACGAAGCTCGGAGCGTTCAGTTGCTCATACCATTCTTTCTTCTCGCCAAGGGAGGAAGCCAGGGCTGCCAGGGGAAAGCAGGGGAACCAACCATGAACCTTTGAAGCCGCGGGCTAGATGGGGAATTGACGTTGCTGGGAAAGGAGGGGGGCGGGGGGGGGGGGTATGTTAAAGAAGAATCCAGGGAACGTGTCAAGTCCGCCCGAGGCTGATCAGGAACGCTCAACCAATAATCAAGCACGGACAGACGGTCGGACAAAGATCAGACCAAGCCGCAATGCAATTTCGGTCAGATGTTTGTTTGGTTGAGCCGACAGACCAAAACGCAGTAAACGCCCCGCTGATAACAGACACAGTGATTTTTTTTTTGATTTGCAAATGTGCAAATCCGTTGGTGTCTTTTACTGTAGAGACACGTAAGTTGGACCCAGTTGGGACTTCCGGTCCGTCATCAGTTGTGTGCACAGTGACGTAGTTAGCTAGTTGAGAGCCCCAGTGCAGTGCAGTAGTAGACGGGGAAAAATAGTAGAAAATCTATTGGTGAAAAATGCAAGTGCAGTTATATTTATCCATCCAAATCCAAAACTGGTATAAGAGAAGCCGCCAAGTTTCACAAAAGGGTCGGCCTTTCAAAGTAGTGATATCATTCAACCAGAGAAAGGCCGCCAAGGTTAATCCTGTTAGCCAAGTTAATCGCATCTACTAATAGTTCGAAACTTAAAATGAAAACTATGTTGACTATTTTTTAGGCTGGTTGTACAAATGGAAAAGTTTACTGGAACATACGGTTTTTGGAACAATGTTTTATGTAAATTGTTTTATAGCCTTTATAAATGATAAATATAATGCATCATAAAAATATTTCTCAGTAAAATTATGTAACGTCACGAAATGTGTAACCTCCCTTCCCCCGTGTCTGGCTATCACACTCCGATATTCCCCATTCCCCCATTTCTGCATGAGATCATTTACGTACGGCCCCTATTAGCACTATCAAGCCTTGAAATTTCGGCGAAAGCAACTTATCGGATCTGGTGAGAATACGTCACGTCATCGGTTGATTCAATAGACGGGATGCTCCCTTTTTTTTTTAGCACCGTGACCCGCCAGACCCACTGGATTGCTGACCCGTGGCACACATGATTCTCCCCATCTGTTGACCACCTAAAAGAAATATACCACATCGTATTCGTAACGTATTTGTGAAGAAGCAAGTTCTTCTCAACCATCTAGCGCCAAAGCAGCTTTTACTATATGCAAGTGAAGTAGGAAACAAACAACTTCGGCTGCAAATAATTTTACGTTTTCTACGACAAGTTATCAGTGTAGATCTTAGTTATGGAATGATCTACTCACATACTTTCATTATCATGGCTCTATTGTTTGCGCAGCGCATCTTGAGTCCTGCAGTTATTTTATGAGCGGCTACATCTTCCTGGAGGGAGCGGCTTTCATCAACGGCCGCCATTGTTTTTGTAACCATCTTGGATATCAACAAGGCACTCTGCTACCAAAAATATACAATCTATTATCTGTGTTCGTTCTGGGGCGAACTCAAGATAGCCGCGGACACTATAAAGAAGTGATACACTTCCAGAATTAAATTATTTTGTGAGTCAGGGAGGAAGAATGAAAGGCGTCACTGACAGACGTGATACCCCACTAACACATGAAAATACACTTTATTTTTAATTTTCAGCCACAGTATTTGGGTCTTGATCACAAACGGGATGACAAACAACCGAAAATGCGAGCAAAAGCGCTAGTCAACAGTGATGACCTCTCTCACTGTTGACTATAGAGCAATTTTTAGGCTGTGCTCGATTTTGTAAATATTTTTTTTTAATTTTGTACTGCTTTAATTTTATACTGTTCAACAGTTTGTATGAAAAACTGGAAATTCAGTACTGAAACTACGTTGGTGAGCTGAACCTCTACAGAAACCTTTAGTAAGATTAACGCTCAGTAACTCTTTGTGTAAGTTTGTTACAGACATGATGATATAATTTGCCTGCCCTTAATTCATCTAAAACTGTTCTGTTTTTAAACCTAAACAATTTTTACTTTTTTTTAAAAGTGTCATTGTCTCTAATCTTGACACGAATCAACTTAATAGATTTTCGGCAGACTACTCGATGGATAGGCAGGTTGAACTGACCAACAATGTTTCAACAGTAATTCTACAATACTGCTCTTTTTTAATGTATGTATGGGGGTATAAACTGTGCGCAGGCATAATAACGAACAGTGATGCAGATGCATATTACTGAGGTCTAACGGGTAAATTTCAAAGTGGCTCGTCACTGCAAAATAAAAACTGTCCATATACGTTGGCTATTATGATAATCGGTCTAGCTACAAATGAATGCTTCAATAGAGCAATGACACGACGTAGTATTATTGTATATAACTCTATGCTGGAGCCTTAATGTGTTAGCTGCAAGGGGCACTGCAGAGAGAAACAGAAGGGCGTCATACTGAAGCCGATGTTGTGAAGAGTGATTTCTTAGACCTAAAACGCGCGATTTTTGGTGTTGGAGAAAACAACGTTATTTTAAGCCTAAGAAACCGCACTTCCGTTGTTTTTCCCTCCATTTTTATGTAATGAACCTGTAGTTATGCCCTCCAAAACCCATACTGGTGCCAATCTGGTGCCAATGTGGAGGCAAATGTCACTACTCTATACGCAGCATTCCTTTCTCACTTTCGGGGGGGGGGGGGGGATTTATTGATTCTAGAAGAATTCCTTTGGTAGGCAGACAGCGCCAACTTTCTAAAAAGAGGTAGACGCAGGGGTAAGAAAAAGGGGAAAACATTTGGGAGAGGGTTTACGAAGGGTTGAAATTCCTGACTAATTCTTATTTTTACCAAAAAATCACTTTTTTTTTTGCTATTTCGCCTTTTTTTAACCCCGACTTTTCGTAAACCCGAGCTCCCTTCCGTTTTTCCGACTGGGGTATAGGATAAATATTTCCAACTAAAATTTTGGTGAGGGTATTTCCGACCCTGGACAGACGCTGATACTCCCTCTTTAACGTTAAACGACTTTCTCAAACTGTCTTGTAGGATCTAGTGGCGTAACTAGGGTTTTGTTCTGAGGGGGCAACACTAGGCATTTAGCCGAATGGTGTGGAGGGAGAACCGAATAAGAGCCCCGGAAGCTGATGAATTTTGCTATATTCCGGCATTATCTGGCCTTGTAAAGTGCCGTTGAAAACATTTTTATAAAACCAGCTTTGCTGACTGTATTATATGCGTAAAAAAATGTTGTAATGTAAAACATTCAGTTTTCCCACACTAGATACTTATTTCTTAAACACCGATACTTTGTTGGGAATTTTAAGCCAAATATGGAGTTAGTAATTCTTACTGTTTATCTTTACTGATTTTCGTATTTCTCCATTTGTTACCTGGTTACTTTAGTGATTTAAAGGAGAAGTTTAAATTAGCTATGATGAAAGTTTTGTCTTTGACCTCAAAATGCAGCCATCTGACAGTAAATAATTTTTCAGCTATTGAAAAAGTGACTTGGGCAATTTGCCGAATAAGCTTTCAAAATCTCACAGAGGGGGCGGATCGCCCATTTGCCCCCCACTAGTTACGCCACTGGTAGGATCCCCAATCAACCTTCCTGCTAATGTACCATTGTTGAGAATTTGCGCATCATACGTTGATTTACACTGACTGACATTCATTGACTCGTTATATTTTAATTTTTACAGCGCATAAAACAAGCGTTCTCTATAGCACTCTTTTGTATTTAGCGAATAACCTCGTCGTGGGGCCCTGGCATTACCACGACCTTTTCCAAAGTCAAACATATTCTCAAAATCACGTCCAATTTACAAGCAATTCTTTCTTCCCGCCATGAAGCTCAGCCCAACTTGAGTGACAACTCGTCACGAGCGTTTCGACAGTTGGGCGTCTGACATCCCTGCCAACAGCCAATCCCCACTTCATTCATTCCTGGCCTGATTAACATATTAATAGAACGCACGCGGCATCGAGAGAGAGATAGACAGATAGATAGAGAGAGGGAGAGTGTGTGAGAGAGGGAGAGAGAGCGAGAGAGAGACGCCATTTGATGATGAACGAAGTCTCCCACGCACAATAACGGCGCCCGATGACAGAAAACGTGTTTTTAACGTGAATTTGAAAATCTTCGTGCATCGATAAAATGGAACAAATAGGCTACAAAGATAAAAGCTTGTGAAACTCCCATATTTTATAACATAAAGAAAACAATGAAAACCAAAAACGTTTCAAGAACACACAATGTCCTCCACAGATGAATTTAGAAAGCCAAGCATATACACTTATTAAAAAAGTGTTGATTATCTTGGTGTTTTGCAAAATTATTTTTGTACGAGTACAAAAATTGACGGTGAAACTTAAGCTTTTCATGTGCATATTCGTACACAGACCACCATATCCTCATGTTCTCTTAATGAATAAAACGAAAACAGAAAAATAACTGAAATCGTTAAGTATTTCGCCTTAAATGTCAGTAATTTAAGAAGGCTACCGTATGGTTTAAATCACTGAGATCACCATTTCAGAATTAAAAAAAAAAAAAACTCAGAACGTCAGTCTAAACGAGATCGAGGTAGGGTTGTTAACTTGAATTATTTCGGGGGTTGCCTACATTGTGCAGACTTTTTCTCATAATCACATGAAGTCATGCGTTACACATTTCACGTTAAAGAAATTAAGGCAGCATTATATTAATAAACGAAACACAACGGAGCCAATATAGTGAACTGTCAAACGTGATAGGCTAGGGGCAAGGGATGATCGTCTTCTGTACGACAATATAAGGGGTGATGTTCCTGTATAACGATACAGGGTGTATCAGGACACGAAGCCCGGTACAGTGCCATAACTCAAGAAGTAATGATAGCTTAATGCTATAAACAATTTACTGACAAATTCGCATGCGGACAATCCACCGCCAATCTGTTTAGGTTTGTGTGGGTCGCCCCAAGGAGGGGGGGGGGTTCAAGGGAATACAGGGGCGTTTCTAAGTTACAATAAATTACGCGAGAATTAGGCTAAAACTTGCATCTAATTGAATGGTGTAAAAATATTTTCACTCCATTGTTGTCCTTTTTAGTTGGCTGCTTTTTAGTTGGCCCCCCCTCACTGGTTGACAATATCAAAAAACCTTTCCTTCAGAAGTTGCTTGGTTTGACAAGACGTTTTAAATGATGTATCACTCGACTCCTCATTTGAAATTTCTTAGAAACGCCCCTTTGCCCCCTGAAACCCCCCTTGGGGCGTCCCCCACAAAGTTGAACGGATTGACGGAGGATTGACCACATGCGAATTTGTCAGTCAATTTTTTACTGCAGTAAGCTATCTTCTTTACTTGTCGAGTTATGGCTCTGTAACTGGTTTCGTGATACCTCCGGTATAACGGAAAATCGTCTAACACGAAATTCATGTAGTGGAAAACTGTCTAACCTCCCTGCCTCGCTCGCGCCACTGCGCTCGCTGCGGCTATACATACAACATCAGAAACCACAACCATATTATTGTACAGTTAGACGATTATCTATTGTCCAATTATCCATTACACGATATTCCGATTGGATGATTTTCCAGATTTTTTATTTTAGCAGATATTAGACAATTATCCCGTTAGACGATTTTCTAGTTAGCCTTTCGTCCGACGCCCCATGTAAAGGCTACGAAAGAAGCAATAATGACGAAAACGTTACACGGATTCATGATGCCACGAGAAATGTTTTCGTCATTAATGCTTCTTACTCGTCATCCTTGGCAGTTCGCTGTGTTAGCTCCATTGATTTTCTTCGTAAAAGGGACATAAATCTTTCCGGTATGTCATGCGACCTGTTGAGAATAGCGTTTGGAACATTTACACAGGTTAGAGTAATGTCGCAAAATCATCTCGCATGAAAGAAAAAACAAGAAAATTAATGTGTTGGCAACATTCACATACGTTTGAAGTAATGTTGCAAAACTGCGTCATACAGGTAAGGCAACATGGATGCATGTACCTTGAATTACATTTCGTGTGATTACGACAGGTGTATTAGAAAACTATACGAGGCTGAGTCGTTAAAGCGCGAGTTTAAAAAAAAAAGTTTTTATTGTTTGTATTTTTGTTAAAATTTCTTTACTTTGAGTTTGAAGTTACCTCACTTTATCCAAAACCATGAAAAGAAAACAAATAAGTTATAAAAAATACGGATGCAAATCGGTTGCCATTAGGATTTAAATGTCAGATTGCCTGAGTGGGGAATTGAACCCTTGAGACCAAAGGCAGATCGACGGCCTATATACCGCTCAAGCATACTAACGCTTCTAAAAGGAAACTCCCGAAGGCATAATTTAACATGCAAACGTAGGCCTACATGTAAGCAAAGACCGAGCCGTCTGGCTTTCCGTCCTGTAAATAAGTTCTGTTAACCTAAGTTCTATAGCTCTTATAAAATTGTGTCCGAGCCATTTGCTTTAAGAGCATGATTTTAATATGACCTTGGTTTTGTAGTAGGCTACAACAGTATGATTTCACACTGTAGGCTAAATACATACGTTGAAAATAAACACATCTCAGGCACACGTGGAAAATAATTTTAGACGTTTTAGCTGAAAAACGCATGCAAGCCTCTTTTTACAAATAGCATGGGGTGAGACGAAACCTAAAATAATAGCGTTCTTATAACGTTGCAAAAGTGAAATGCTTTTAAAATAAAACAATGCATTTCAATTGGTCGAGCCATTCCGGAATTACTGTATCCTGAACGATCTGTTTTATTGTTTTACATTGTTTTTTGGCATTGCTTAATTAGGGAACAAAGTGACCAATCAGCAAACGCCAGCCGCAAGGCAGAGACTGAAGAATAGATAAATGCCAACAATGCTGCTGAGTCAATAATTATACACCCGTACTTGGAAGAAACGTGAAGAGGAAACATTATCCTTAAAGTAAAAGTTACACTGGAATCTTTACAACTGTAAATGTGTTTATTATTAGTTTGTGTAAATTTAAAGTAACATAAATTCCAGTTTTCCAAGTTTTTAGTCGAAATTATACTGCATGCCATAAAAAGGTATGCGGATTACAAACAAAAGCGTCAAGTGTGCCGCAAAAAAGGCTTATATGATTGAAGTTTCACTGCACTTGTTAAAACGTAGGCTACACGGATAAAAAATTGTGATTTTTAATTTAAACAATCAAATGTACAATTCAGAAACTTGGCATCTGTTTCAAGTACTGTTGTGCTTTAATAATAGTTTTAATTCGGAAACAGATTTTCACAAGTAAAGTGAAATTTCAATCATACAACCCTTTTTTTGTTACAGTACAAATGCTTTACAAATGTTATTGGCAACAACCGATCCGATTGGCCTCCACAGCATGGCGATTTCTTGCTGTTGTTGTTGTTGTCGTTGTTGGGACTCTTTGCCCTCATTATACCACGCGCCATGGACGTGCATATCACGTGACTGGGCTAGTCCAATCAGACGGCCAAACAGCCGTTGTTCTCGTTTGTCATTGGCTAACTCATGGTGACGTCACGGCAAACAGCCATTGCGCATGGTTTAGTACAGCTGTTAAGCAACAAAATCGTGCCCATCGAGCTAAAAACAGAAATTTGGTACACAAGTCATTGTCAGCAGTGCAAAGGAACTAGCTACGGAAACCCCCTTGAAACACCCCCTAGGTAGGGCCTAATGCCTCCCCCCCCCCCCTTGTGCTCTCACACACCCAGTATCCGTGAGCTTCAGTAGCGGCACCAGGAATAATTTGCAGGGGGGGGGCATTCATTATCAACGGCTTTCTAGTAAATAACGGTAATTTGAAGTTTTATTAATTTTTTTTTTTTTTTTAAATTAATTTCTTTGAGCCTTAAGTCAGCCGAAGCAACTTAATGCTTGTATGGCTGAACCGGCTCAATTTTGAACATTACCAGACTTTTAGAGAAGAAGAAATATCTGGTAAAGGGAGGTGCCAACCCGGGGATTCGATCCAGGAAACCTCCGATCATCGTAGGGGCCGAAAGATTGTCCAGAATTGCCAGAATAGTTCCCATAGCCGCTGAAGGAGCATGGTAGCCTCTCACGCTACCCTGGCCGGCAGTCCTGGCGGGGACTTTGCCAAGGTCCCCTTTCCAGGGGTTCGACCAGATCCGCAAACCTCCAGCAACCAGGCTGAGCTCTCTCACAACTCAGCCACGATGTGTTTACTCATCAAAAAATGGCTGTACAAATAGGCCTATGTACGAATAGGCCTACGTCGAGAAAACTCTGTGTTATGCAAGGGATGGGACCATAGGGAGGGGGGGGGGATCATAATTAATTTGCAGTTTCAACTATTGAATAACAAGAAAATCTTAACAAGCTCGTTGCTGTATTTTTTTTTTATTGTTGGCATGAATACCGTTTTAGTTTGTGATTTTGTCTGAACTCTAACATTTTTGGCACCCAGGGGGGCACAGTTTGAAATCTAGGGGGGCGGGGGGACCCGTGCCCCGCAGCCGGGCGCCCCCCCCTCCCCCTCGGTAGCGCCGTCACTGGTGAGCTTGATGACCAACAAATTCTTGCTGATCGAGCTAAAAGCTTGAATTGTGACACGCAAGTCATTTTTAGCAGTACACGTCGAACCAGCCACGGAACCCCCGTGAAATATCCCCAAGGATCCCTCCCCCCTGTTTCCCCTCCCAGAAGCTTGACCAACAAATTATTGCGGATCGAGTTAGAAAAAATAAAATTTGGTAGACAAGTTATTCATAAAGCAGTACAAATCGAATTAGCTTAGGAGCCCCTTCGATATACTCTCTAAGCTCCTCCTCACCCCATGTCCCCCGCCCCCGTGGTCCCTTCCTGAGCCCTGCCCAACTAGTTCTTGCAGATAAAAGAATGAAATTTGGTACATAAGTCATTCTTAGCAATACAAGTCGATGACCGACAAATTCTTGCTGAACGCACTAAAAGCATGCATTGTAGAAGTAGAAATCGAACTACATTTGGAACCCCACGAGATACCCCTAAGGCACTCCAGTGCCTCCCTATGTACCCTCCATGAGGGTGATGACCAACAAATTCTACTTCGATTTGTATTGCTAAGAACGACTTGTGTACCAAATAAATACATATGCAAATGCAAACATATTTACGTTGCCTTTTGGACTGATATGTCAGACTGCCTGAGGGGGAATCGAACCCACGACCTTTGAAACCAAAGGCCGAGGACCTACCTCTGAGCCACACCGACACGGCTTATAGGGTCTCCACTGCTGGTTCTCTCTGTACTGCAACAATGATTTATGCACCAGTTCATGTTTCAGCACGATTAGCAAGAATTTGTTGGCCAATATCCTTATAGAGGTGAGTGTGGTGGGGGTGTAGGAAGGGGGAGGTTGTCGATGGGGTTCCATAGCTAGTTTGATTTCTTAAGCTAAGGATGACTTGCATACCAAAGTTCATGGATTTTAGCTCGATGTGCATGACTATATCTCAAATTCTGGACCGTAACAATCTGTACTCCTGGAGATCGAACCAATGAACCGATGCATAAGTTTTATAGTTAAAACGTAGGTATGAAAAAGGCATAGGGAATTTTGAACGCTCTTTTAACGTGACTACAATATTCGTGTTGTTGTTCTTCTTGTTGGGGAAAGTTTTGCTCACACCTTGACATCGAACCTAATAACCGATTTTCAATTTTTATAGCTTAAAACTGAGTATTAAAAGGCTAACTCTCTTATAACAGTTATTTTAAGGTGATTACAATATTCTTTTTTGTTGTTATTTTTGCTGGTACAAGGAAAATAATAACACATATTAGTATTAAAAGATGCTTAAGCGTATATAAAACAGAGATATAAGCCTAACAAAAATAAAGCTCTAAAGGAACAAATACAAAGGAAATACTTGTAAGCTATCAGCGTCGCATTAAAAATACGTGTAAAAGAAGTTCCAGCTTGTTTTTTTTTTGGAACGCTGGAGCTTCTTTTACACGTATTAGTGCAACGCTGTTGGCTTACATCGGTTTTTCTTGTATCTGTTCCTTTAGAGCTTTAAGTTTTTTAAGGTTTACATCCGTATTTTACACGCTTAATCGTTTTATTTAAATTAATTTGTATAACGATGAAGGAGCCGCCAAGGCTCATAAAACTTCATTATTATTAAACTGTCTGTCTTAGGGGTTCACAGCGTCCATGTGGATTTCTTTGGATGTGTACGGCCTGCGATACTTGGAGTATAAAACAGGACCTGTGGCACTGCCTTGTATAGTAGCTATAGCCTACTTCAACTGTAATATCCTATGGCAAAATGTAACGAGTGGCACAATCCTTTTGCGTACATTGCATTTCCTTCTGAAGAAAAAAAAATCCATATGTGTACAATCCATCATTCTGTCCGGTCTCCCTCCCTCATTGGTTCCCCCCCCCACCCCATCACCACCACCTACCGCCCCCATAGAAAACTCTCCCACCCTTTTCCTGTTGTTCGCAACAACACAAGCCCCGTAAACATTCGACGGACGACCAGTGTCCACTGGTTGGTCAGTATATACAGTAAACGCCCTAGCTCAGGGCCAGGAGACGCCAATACAAAGAGAGTGCATTCGAAATAGTTGTCATAGTAACAGTATAAATTAATGACATTCACCTAGACATGCTGATGTCGGCCTCTGAATTTAGAGAGAGAGAGTGAGAGAGACTCTTAAATAAATGGCCGAACAAACACACACGCATTGTTTCTATAAATAAATTACACTGAATGTTACAGGTCGTCTTCTCACCAAGTGACGGCGACGCTGATTGGCTATTCACGTAAGTGACACGAACAACAAGGACTTCATACCGCCCCCCCCCCCCCTTCTCTCTCTCTCTCACCCGCTGACAAATGATCACGAACGCGTTCGGCCTGTCATAAGTACAAAACGCCATCATAATGTTTAAAACATGAATAAATGGTCTTTCTTCCTGGAGGTGGTTTAATACATAGCCTAACAAATTTTGCGCCGATGTTAACAAGAATGTTGTTTTATTCAGGGCAACCGACTGTAAGTGCAACAGCCTAACAATGACAAAAACAGAACCTCTTTGAGGAGAATAGCAGCTGTAGTCAGGAGATACAGAAACAGCCACTGGTATAGGGCAGTGACACGACGTAGTATGATTGTGTATAACTCTATGGTGGAGCCAGTTACTGGGCTAGCTGCAAGGTGCACTGGTGGGAAAAAGGAAGATCGTCTTACTGAAGCCAATGCTATTAGACTGAATTTCTTACGCCTATAACGCATGATTTTTGTTGTTGGAGAAAACAACATTCTTTTAAGCCTAAGAAATCCGTTCTCAAAGCACTGTCTTTACTAGAAGTGCCGTTTTTTCCATTACATTTTAGTCTAGTGTACCTTGTAGCTATGCCCACCAAATTGTATCTCGTAGCCAAAATGACGTCACATGACGCTGCTCTATATGCAGTGTTGTAGTCGTGCAGGAGCGCAGAGGAGCGACGCTCTCTTACTTTTTTTTAAGGCGGAGTGGTGCTCCTCCACTTATTCTCGACGGGAGCAGGCTCATGCGGTATTGTTTTTTTTTTTTTTTTTTTAATTTACTTATCTTCGGACTCGATGCAGTGTCTATTTTGTTCGCAAACTTCCATCACCAATTCTCGATTTCCTCTCTATAGTATTTGCTCGGCTATTTTGTTTACTATTTTATCCGAACTACGTGGAAAAACAATGTTTTCAGTGTTAATTAGTATAGTTTTGATGGAATGTAGCAAAACTGTTAAACAGGAAAACCAACAATCAGTAAAACTGAACCAAGAACCTTTCAGCTTATTACTTCCTTACTTTAAGGCGTGCAGGGCAACCGTGTGCGTAGGCTGTTTTGAGAGCATTCACTAACCCCCCCACCTTCCGCCTCCCCTATCTCCTAACCGTAGCTCCGCCACTATTTTGTTTTACCACTACGCCATTGCTGGTATGTAAGGTACTGGGTCTTACAAATCCTTGAGACCCGTCTAAAACAAAACAAGAACAAACTTCGCACTAAAAATAAAAGTTGAGTTGAGTTTATTTCGGTACAGTTTTCAAGGAAATAATTGATAAGAAAAGATACTCACATCACAAGAACAGATGCTTATGTGTGGATAAAGGTTGTACATAAAAAAAACGAAACATTTACTTAAAAAAATAGGAATAAAAACCCTAATTATTGTGGAAAACAGGGTTTCCAAAATAAACAAAGCATGATTAAGAACAAATTATTAAGAAAATAGGGGGGGGGGGGGGGTGAAGGTACGAGTACTAGAGAACAATGTAACCAAATACGAAAAGTTGTCAACTTCGAGGCTATTCCTGGATAGAAAATCCCCATAGAAACACACTGAGTTTAATTTTCGAAAGAAACAGTCTTTTTTGGTCACATGATACAAGGTAAAAGAAACATAAAATTGATGCACTATTAACAAATGACAGCTGGCTAGACACCTAATCTAGCCCGTGGTTTCCTGTTTCGCCTAATCCTTTTTCGCCTATTCCCCTTTCGCCTACAAAAACTGTCCTTATAGGTTTAAAGACGGGGGTGACAAATTGTAGGCAAAACAAGAATAGGCCTGTTTCGCCTATTCCTTTTACGCCTATTGTGTAGGCCTACACTTTTGAGTGAGTAAACCTTTGTGCATATACTTTTTCGCAGACCTTTTATCATGCAAAAACCCCATACGAGCAAAGGGGCCCAACAACTTTTCGCCATAGAAAGTAGTGATATCAGAGTCAAAATGGCTGTCACCAAGTCTGCACAAAAGTCTGCATAAAAGTTTTCACAAAAGTTGGTAGGCGAAACAGGAATTCTGTCTTCGGATTACAGATGATCTGCCCCTTTGTTAGGGATAGGCGAAAAGGAATAGGCGAAACAGCATGATCTTCTTGTGGATTTTCTGTCTCCAGGGGCAGCCTCATAGTAGTTTATTCTTGATTCCACAAAATAATTGATTTCTGAAAAGTTGTCAGTGTTAATAAACACTTACACAAACGTTTCTTAAAAGATTTCAGCCCAGTAATAGGTTTAAGGGCGCGTTTATGCAGCGACTCGCCTTTGCATCCTCGCAGCTAGAACTCAATCGCGAGAGCAAAGGTGACATTGCCATGGCAACAACACTAAGTGGATTAGCTAAATCTGACATCGTTTGAGTAAATAATTGCAGTCTTATAATCCGTGCCAATAATATAAAGAATTCCTCATGACGAAACAATTTTCCCAAACGCTTCTGAACTCACGTTATTTCCTGCTTTCGTTGCGAGGCGGCAGACATAAAAGCGCCGCCATGTTGGAATTTGAGGTGATTTCTAGCTTCTAGCTGAGAGAATGCAAAAGCGAATGGTTGCGTAAACGTGCCCTAACTTCGGTAGGCGATGGATTAAAAAATTTACTACCCAGAAAGCAACAAATGCATTTGTGCAGTCTTTCTAGCTTTTGGTTGTACTGACGTAAAAACATGATTAATTTCTAGTGGTAACCCGTTACTATAAAACGATTAGAAAAATGACCCTCTCGCCATCCTGGATGGGAGCGTGTCGAACCAGAGTTTGAAAGCCATTTTTAACTCTTTTGTCAGTTAGTGCTATAATTAAATACGAATGCAAACCTATTTACGTTGCCTTTTGGACTTAAATGTCAGACTGCGGGGGAATTGAACCCATGACCTCTGAAACCAAATGCTGAGGTCCCATACCTCAGCCGCCATAATGACGCGTATATTTTATTAACTTTTGTCGAGCCCATTTGGTTTTCCGTCCTATTTTCGTTTGCTATACGTAGAACAGTGCTTTGTGCAAATGAACTGGCAACTTTTGAATTCTTACAAGCTTTTTTTTTCATTTGCAATTGTGACTTACAATCAACTCTAACATTGTTGTTATTCTGGCTAAATAACGAACCGCCTAACATACACAAAACAGTCTTTTTTACACACAAATTGAAACAAAAACACTCGTTACGTAAATTTACGGCTGAGAACATTTATTGGTAAAAAAAACTACGTCGATGTGAACTGCCAGTTCACATTCGATGTGAACTGCCAGTTCACATCGACATAGGTTTTTTTTATCAATAAATTTTCTCAGCTGCTAGTTTTCCTAAAAACCACGGCATTCACTTTCAATACGTCAGAAGACTTTTAAAGCTTTCAGTTCAGTACATCACCGATCAACAACATTCGGTCAATTATTGTGGCCAGCAACTACAAACCACAACAAACAAGCCCAAGTCTACCCATAACGACCTTTCTTTGCAAACGGCCATTATGGTATCGGCAGTCACGTGACATGCGCACAGCCTCGCTCGCTCTTTCCTGATTGCACGTGCGCTTTCTTCCTCCCCCTGCCCCGAATCGATCCGGCCAATCCATTCGACACAGCGCCATGGGGATCCACAACCTATACCCTTCTACACGTGTGCCCATACATATCCAACCTTAACTTCCCCAGGCACCCAAAGTATTGTTTCAGGGAAGGAAGACCACACTGTATGCGCAGGAATAGTGAAATATTTTTGCCTAAACAAAACTAAACTGAACGTTAACTATATAAGAGTTGGGCAGTCTGAAGGTGGAGCACAGGTCTGAAATGATGGTGAAAAGCCACTTTACACTGTAAAAACAAATGTTTCAAAATAAACACATTTTAGACTGACGCCTATAGAAAACGTATGCAGACGTTATTGACTAAAAACACCTAAAAACGTTTTACCAAATTAATAGCGTGGGCTGAGAAGAAACCCTTTAAAACATTACCGTTTATATACTGTTGCAGACGTGAAATAGGCGTTTTAAATAAGACACTAGCGTTTAATTTGCAACACTTTACAAACACATGATTAGATGTACATTCGTTCCTGTTGGTTTTCCCACATGGCTCAGTTTTGCAACATTAATTTAGACGCGTGTAAATGTTGCAAAGTCATTTTCCTTTTTTTCCCCCTTTGTGAGAAACGGATTTGCTACATTAACTCTAACCTCTGTAAATGTTGCAAATGGCTGCTTTGCGCACGATGCTCAAAAAAGTGTGAAGGTGTGTGTGTCCATTGAAAACATAGGAAGCGAAAAAGTATTTAAAATAAAACAGTATAGTGTTTATGACAACGCATATGTTTTTGCAAATAGTGTTTAACAAAACACTTATGTTTATCATGTGTTGTAAAATAAACGTAACTGTTTTAAGATAAAACATTACTTTTATTTTAAACACTTTAGTCGCTACACGTGTTTGAAGAAAGTGTTTATAAATTGTTTCAAACTGAACGCTAGTGTTTATTTTAAAAGCATTTTACGTCTGCAACACTATACAAGCTCTAATGTTTTGAGAGGTATCTTCTCAGCCCAAGCTATTTGCAAAATGCTTTTATGTGTTTTTCGGCCAAAAAGTCAGTAAACGTGTTCTTTAATGTGTCTAAAATGTGTTTATTTGTAACGCATGTTTTTACAGTTCGAAATCATTCACAAATATAGTCCAAATTCTATATAGTCTAAGTAACTGGAGATAATTGGTGGAATAAATGTGGATGCCGGAGATCTTTCAAAATTATGGGAAAAAAAGGCAGATAACTTTTATTCCCACTTGCGCTCTGTTACGATATCTTGAATTTTCGACGCAAAACATTGTCATAATTAAAATGTGTGCATTCACCAGAAGAACAATACCAAAGCTGGCTTGTAAGGAGAGAGTGTCATACAGGGAAACTTATACCTGTATTTGATCTTCTTACTGGTTCAACAATTAGAAAATCAAAGTCTTCATTTACACACATTCGAGCGAATATGTTGAGATTGTTGACGATTATTTACACAATTCAGCTCTATTTAGCCTAGCAAACTTAAAGTCGCGTAGGCCTACCGAATAAATTTCATAAACTGACCTTTCTGTAGAAAGATGTCGTGCGTTTCTTTTCCTGGAATCAGTTTAGCAAATTCAGAGTATGGTGTGCGCTTAACGTCAAACTGTGTCTACATAAACAGGATTGCCGTAATGCGCGATGCATTATACTGGGACTGACTTTACACCATACTCGTGTTTGGCCGTAATTCGCTCGACAGAAATAGAAATAAAAAACACAATCGGAGAATAGGCTTAGATCGGCAGAACGTAGCCTATACAATAAAGGAAGAAGACCTTGTTTGATTTCTTTAGAATTACTATTTTATTTCGTCATTGCTTATATTTATTTAGCCCCTCTCTTCCGGTGATGGACGTGTCGGGATCAAGGGACGGAGAAGGGAGGAGAGGGTAAGGTATAGGTGTAGGAATGGACTTTCATATAAGATACGACTCTTGCTGGAATTCCCTTGCCAAAAGGGCAAAGAATTCTGTTATGAATTCGCCGGGGCGGAATCTTAATTATTGATTATGTTGTGCATGCCTGTCAAGGAAGGACGTCAACACCAAAAGACATCGAAGGGGACAGCGACAAGAATTTATCGATTGGTCAGGTCTGTCCGCCTGGATTCTCGTCCGTCATCACTGCCACTGCCAGAAGAAACCACAGAGACGTGGACGCCACAAAAATTTAAGGGATGAGCTAAGTGGAAATGCGATGCACAGTTTACTATCCTCCGTCCTTTTCAATGGAAGCCCAGTATCTTTTATATTATAGCTGTTTATTTTAAGCGTAACAATACTAACTTGACGGGTGTCTTTGTTAGGTTTTTAGCATCATAGACCGATGTTATTCTCGACCAGCGATGGAAGTGGGTCCCTTTTTCCGACCCATGACCCACTCGAGCCCTAACCCACGACCTATTTGACTCCACCCAATAAAGAACAAAATGTTACCCACCGTCCGTAACACATTCCGCGCTATGAAAAAATAGACAATCTGGGGAGCTGAGAAAGAGGCCTAGAAAGGCCTATACGTTAAAAAAAAAAGTTGGTAGGACAATTGGGAAACCTTTTAATTAAAGCGTTTGTTTTATTAAGAATAACATAAATGCAAAAGAAGCATTTCTGTCCTCCCGGGGGGCGGGGCCCGTGCCTTTATTTTGGGTTTTTAACCTTCTGGGGAAAACTATTTTTGAAACAGTAAGAAATATGTTTAAAGAGTACGACTACTTATTTGCCGTAAGATTACCATGGGTCGGTGGGTGAACGATCTTGACCCATGGCCACGATAAAAATGTGACCCATTTGACCCAGTTAGCCATGGGTCAATTCCATCTCTGTCGTGGTCTAGGCGTACAGCACAAGTTACGCAATAACACTCTTCTAAAAATATTAAGCTTGTATAGTCTACATCACCACTTCAAAACAATGTTGGGTTTTTCCCAGCGTTCAAGGCTTAAAGCATGAATTACCACTCACCAAATCACAACATGGAATAGCTCATAACTTGGTCTAGAAATTCCGTCGTTGTTTACACTGCACCAAATTAATATTCTAGACTATACGTAATGTCATAGAAGCCTTATTGTTTTCGTCACAATTTCGATTATTTTGTCTAGGACAGACCACAAGTCGTCTAAACCATGTTGTTTTCTTTGTACTGTAGGACTTACACTATAAATTACCCCATGGAACTCACTAATGTTTATTCTACACAAATGTTGTTTTTTTTTCACATTCTAGGCCAAAAACACGAATGGAGCGTATGGAACTGACTAATTGTCCATTTTGTCTCTTCTAGACAATTGTTATTTTCTTGACATACTGGGTCTGAATTACAATTTGGAACTCATTCGTATACCACGGAGCTGGTAACATGGAACAGCTCACAACTTGGTCTAGAAGTTCCATGTTGTCTCTTCTAAACCAAATAAATTCTAGACTGTTTTCTCTGATAAATCCATTTCTTGTCTTCACAATTTAGGCCTAGACCTATCACCACAAATTACCAAATAAAACGTGACTCACTTCAGATAATTTTGTTTAGTCTAGACCACGTATGATACATGATCTCGACTAAACATGATGTATCTCTTCTAAAGATAATTATTGCTTTCATCACATTCCAGACAAAAGTCATGAATTATATAGGAACTAATTACTAAACCAATAATTCACACCAAGAATTTCTCACAACGGTAATGTTGAAGAAGACGCGCGGAGCATGTATACGAAGATATAATCTCTATAGGCGCTAATTCTTACCGCATCATAACAATCAGTCTTTCTTGTTAATCGGTATTTATTGAAAATTGGCGTTTGTTGCCGTGAAGTTGTTGTAAATTCATTGTTTTTCCGACCCTGTCGCCGTCCTTAATAAAGCGTTAGGTGTCCGCCATTATGACAAGAATCTCCAGGAGAGAGTAATCGATAATAGTTCAATCGACGAGCTGGTAACTTTTAGGATATTTGATGCGTTCAGATTTTTTCCAAATTACCTGCCTCGCTCGTGCTGCCGCGCACGCTGCGGCTAAACATATAACATCAGAAAACGCAACCAAAAACCTTGTCCGGCCAGATATAATTTCCGTGTACTATGTTCTGGTCGAAATTAGGTTTTCTCGTTGTCGACCGGCTACCACAATGGCGGACACGCGACGCTCTTCCAGCGATGAAAACACACCAGAAAAAAAAAAAGAATTTGCACGTTTTATTAACAATCTAAATGAAAACGAATTGTTACACATGCAAGAATAAACCCCGATTGTTGTCAGACGGTAAGAAGTGACACCTTTAGAGATAATATATTCGTGTATAATCTCCGCGCGTCATCTTCAACATTTCCCTCACAACTTGGTTTAGAAGTTCCATGCTGTCTCTTCTAGACCAAATTAATCTTCTAGACTAAGTCATCTCTCCACCAGGGCTGCACCAGGGCTGTTCAATGAGAACTCACTTTTAGAACCATACTGTCTAAAAGTGTTTTTGGATATGTTTCTGGACATGTTAGCTTTTCTATATAGACGCTGGTGTGTTTTTTTTTTATAACACTAGCCATAAACCATGAATGACACTACGGAACTCATTTTCAGACTATGTTGTATATTCCAGACAGTCTCGTATCTTCTTCAACATTTTCTCTGTAATGTGTGGCGCAGTGGCAACACAGGCCACTGCACTGTGACTGAGGCTGTCGTTAATGATCTAGCTGTCGATGCGCTACTAAACCGCAATCCGCCTTCCCAACCCTCATCTTCACACTCAAGGCATACACCACCAATTCCGTATGGCACTCATGGACTATGTCCCCACTGCACTATTTTGGACTACTTCCTATGCTTGTTTAGATGCTTGCGGAACCTCCGTTTTTTTCCACAATCGCTTTCGTTTAATATTTCATTATTTCATGTCAGTGTGTCTGCTTTTTTATTAGGGTACTACACAATTTCAGTTACATTACTTTACTCCTACCTCATATAATAAATAATAAATAAATTATGGAACGAATAACAATTTCACTATTTATTAACAGATTCGTTACAGCCTTAGAAATAAGCCTCCACCAAATTTAAAGGAAAACCCCCGCAGCACGAGCGCTTTAAAAGCGAAGGAAGAAGAAGAAAAAAAAAAAGAATGAGGGAACGGAAAAAAAAATGGGCTCCAGCGTTGGGCTTCCTTCGAGGGAGTGTATTAAATTGCCATTAACGGTTTTTTTTTTCTTCTCGAGCTATTCGTGACAAACACGGTCCTTGAATAACTTCCAAACTGCATTTCATATTTCGTAGTGCGTGAAAAATATACGAATTATTATGAGAAGTATACACTTTCTTGCTTCCCCTCTACATTCTTGTTTTGCGCTTAGCCTTGAAAAATAGCATTCTTTTTATTTATTTATTTATTTTTTGGTTCGGTTAAAAAAGAAAAGAAACACCCCTAAGGCTTAAACACGACCGACCTGCCTGGAAAACTGGTTCCCAAATCTACCGTGGGATGGCGGATTGGATCAATGTAGTGTACCACCGCCAAAAGAGTTTGATGGAAAAAGTCGGTCTAAAACACCCAAACGGTGTATTTACTATACTGCTTACTCTTTGAAAAATGAGTTCGTAAATTACTAAAAGTATGGTGTAAAACCCGTATAGCAAAATAAATAACACCTAAAAACAATGGCAGTAGCAGTGATGCGACAAAATGAATGATTACACCAAAATATTACACGATTTTTTTTAGCAAGAAGGAACTAGTCACGTATAGAGCAGTGACATTTGCCGCCATATTGGCACCAGTATGGGTTTTGGAGGGCATAACTACAAGGTGCACTACATAAAAATGGAGGGAAAAACAACGCAAGAGCGGATTTCTTAGGCTTAAAATAACGTTGTTTTCTCCAACAACAAAAATCGCGCGTTTTAGGTGTAAGAAATCACTCTTAACAGCATCGGCTTCAGTATGACGCCCTTCTGTTTCTCTCTGTAGTGCCCCTTGCAGCTAACCCATTAAGGCTAGAGTTATATACAATAATACTACGTCGTGTCACGGCTCCATACCTATTTGGCAATTAATTTATTTATTTACTAGGGCAGTCCCCACCTCATATTTGGCCGGTTTTATAGAGCATTGTTGTGATTTCCCATTTGCAAGATAGTACAGTGATTTCCCGTTAACAGTCGCCCAAGCTTTCATTAGAGTTAGTTAGATCCAGGGTTAAAGAGGCCTATAGATTCCGTTTGCATGAAATTATTTTGACTCGATAAAACACGACGTCATCAGAACTGTGCATCTTTGTTGAGAAGACGGTTGGAATCATTACTTATACAAACAAATCAATAAGAATGGCCGCAAACAAACAAAAGAATTAAGATTATAGAGATGCCCACTGCGGACTTCAATTGAATAAGGATTATCGAGATTCCCAATGCGGACACACAAACAAATAAACAAACAAAACTACGATCTTAGTTATATGGATTTATTTATTTACGGTATTTATTTATTCGGTAAATTCGTTCATCATTGGAACGAATCGGACCCACTGACTGGGCAGGAAAAATCCACTCGAAGGTCATAGAGCAAAACACGATTTTTAATTTTCGGCACTTGCCAACAGCTTCGTGTCTTCGTCACCTGTTAAACAAACACAATGAGGATGATAGCAAAAAGGCTAAAAAGATTTGTACTTACAAAATCTATACAACTAAGATCGTAAGATTTGTTTGTTTGTGTCTGTGTGTGTTTTTGCAGTGGGAATCTCGATAATCTTAATTCTTCTGTATGTTTGTGTCTTTCAAACTGAATTTTCTGTTATAAGTAACGATTCGAATTGTCTTTTCAACAAAGATGCACAGTACTGATGACGTCATGGTTTTTTCCAGTCACATTATTTTCATGCAAACGGGATCTATGCCTCTTTGTCTCTTAATCCTGATCGAACTAAATCTAATGAAAGATTGGGCGACTGCTAACGGGAAATCACAGTATTTTCATGCAAACTCGAAAACACAATA